>VUQI01026082.1:39235-55200 GCA_015106735.1 Paratilapia polleni | reverse complement strand
TTAATTAATTTTTTTTTGTTTTTTTTTTTTTTATTTTATATATTTTTTTTTTTTTTTTTTTTTTTTTTTTTTTTTTTGCAAAGCAGAGGAGATCCAGGTTGCGTGCAAAAGCACACCTCTACAGTAAGTAGTCAGAACAGGGTTTCTAGGGAGTTTCCAACATAGCTGGGATGCATGAAGTGGTACCCTGCTGTACAAGGAGATTTTGCTTTTTATTGATTGAACTTTTTGATCACATCTCGTACATGAATCGTAAGCCATGTTCAGTGTCAAAGCCAAATTCTGTGATAAAATTTGAATTAAACCATTGCATGACATGGCAGTTAACTTTTTATGCCTTATACAACAGGCTCTGTGGCGCAATGGATAGCGCGTTGGACTTCTAGTCAGTTATCTGAGATGCAATTCAAAGGTTGTGGGTTCGAGTCCCACCAGAGTCAACATTTTCACGAGGAAAACATTGTTACAGACAATTCTGTTTGACTCCTGCTAACAGGCTCTGTGGTACAAGATCTGTTAGACACAAATCTTAGCTCTTGCCCAAAGTAAATCATCATGGTCAACTGAAAATGTGTACCTACCCACATTGGGGAACAAAAATCTCAAGCTTCACTTAACAGCCTACAGTTGCAGAATGCACTCCACCTGCTAGGCCTTATCAGTATAAATGAAATAGAAATGTCCAGGAAAAAGTTAATACTTGGAGTCTGCAAGAATATGTAAAAACAGAAGCCCCTGTTGGCACAATAGATAATCAAACATTTGATGAGAGTTGAGATTTTATAGCAAAAGCCAAATTTGTGGGACTCCTGCTTACCAGCAGAAATCAAAGTGAGCAAACATCTGAAATCTTCACAAATTTCAAGGTCATTAATCTGTGGCAGAGACTGCAAGAAGAATGGAGCAAGATCCACCCAGAGCAGTGTGAGAACTTGGTAATATTCTGTGGAATATAGTTATAAGAGAAATAGTTGTGATGTATTTCAGAGGTTTTGGGTACAAGTCTCAGCAGAGTTGATCTTTTACCTTCTGTCACAGAAATCTTTATTAGAAACGTGCTTAGCTTAATTACTTCTACTGTCTGTACCTAGCAAAAGACAGAAAATTATTCACTGTATTTGAAATAGAAACTACTAAAATGGATACTGTGTTGAAATATGTGTGTGTGTTTGTCACCTCAGACAGTTTTTGACACATGCTGTCCTCCCATCCATCTTCAGGAGGCATTTCTGGGATAAAAACCCAGTCTGCTCCACATGCCAGGGCGCTGACCAAGGCCAGATATCTGCACACACATATAACTTAGAAAATGACATTTCTGCTCTGACTAAAAGTGTCTTTTAAATAGGATTTGTAGTTTATTAAATGGCCAACTGACATATCTGCTAACAGGCTCTGTGGCGCAATGGATAGCGCGTTGGACTTCTAGTCAGTTATCTGAGATGCAATTCAAAGGTTGTGGGTTCGAGTCCCACCAGAGTCAATCTTTTACAGTGAAAGACCCTGTCAATGATAAATTCCAGGGACCACTGTAAATTAATGTTGATGACACACTTCAGTTGTAACTCTGAATGTCAGCGTATCTGCACACAACTCCTTTCGTGTTTTTTACTGGAGTGTGACTCACTTATCAGTATTTCTACATTTGACCTGTTTGTAGAGAACTGACATTTTCAAGCATTAAATATGCTTTCCAAAGAAATTGATTAAATACTTGAATCTGCTTACTTGGCAGATTCAATCAGCAGATGCTTACTTGGTCACTAAGACTTAGTGCATGCCAGAGAACATTCTATATACATAATATACAGCAAATGTTCCTAAGCATATGGAATGAAAGGTGCCTACCCGCAGTGCCTGCCCATGACCTCCAGAACAAACGTCCTCTGGTGACTAGAAAAAACAGAAACAATGTCAGAAACAACAAAAAGCACTTACTGTTGAAATCCAGCTGACTGATCTAAATCAGATCAGTTAGGGTGAACTCAAACCTTCACCCTATACTGAAGCATGTCTAAAGAACACATGTCTATGAGATACAGGGATGCTGATAGCTACAGATAACTTTTTACAACTTGTATTTTGCTACATGTCATCGTGTGTTCTGGCATCTGGTTACATCTCTGTTTTGTCAATATCTGTTATATTCAAACTTGTCTGCGGTTGTCTCAGACATTGTTCACCTCTGGGCAGTGGTCATGATGGCGTCCACCACCTCAATGATGCGATGGAGGGCCGAGTCGGTGCCGATGGTCATGTCAGTGCCGCAGAAGTCATTGTCGATGGAGCCGACCATACCGACAATGTGGAGCTCTGAGTTTCTGTGGGCTGCCTCCTCATCGATCAAACCTAAAAAAAAAAAAGAAAATGAGGGATGGAGCCAAATCCACTTTATACTTGTAAAATCAGAGCAGTTTGGTGTGTAAAGTTAAGAAAAGGTCCTGCAGTGACGAGTCACCTTGCTGCAGGAGCTCATCCAACAGGCCGCTCCACTCCTCCCTGAACAGGTTGGCTCCGGTCAGGCTGCCGTCTCCACCAATCACACACAGGTTGGTGATGTCACGCTGCACAAGGTTGTGCGCAGCTTTCAAGCGCCCTTCGTGGGTACGAAACTCTTTACAGCGGGCGCTGCCGATGACAGTTCCACCCTGGGGTAAACAGAAATTACAATGTAAACCATTGTTAAAATTTTCTTTCATTTTTCTGTTGAGTCTTTGTTAGGACATCGTGGCCTCTTAGACTGCTGTTTTTTTCTAATATTGCTGATCTGCAAGACCCTTTTTCCCCACTGCTCTGAATGTAATCCACTTTAGACAATGAAAGTCTGATTATAACAACAGTGAAAAGGTCTAATTGAAAGCTAAAAGAATTGCTGCTGTGTCACTTTGGGTAATCATCACAGACGTCCTCTAACACAACAGATATGACACTGTGGTGGTGCCAGCATAAATACTGCAGAGGTATTCACAAAGCATTTCATGAAACTAAAATATTTATAGTATTTACTACATCCACAAAGGATCAGTATTTCTTAAACTGAATTTGTTTCACTGTTTGTAGCACATTAAGAAGAAATATGTAGTGAAGCTTGCAGCCGAAAGCTCTGCTCACCACTTGCAACATGCTGGAGACACTTTCCCACTTTGCCTCTTTGATGTTGTCTCCACCATCCACCATCCCCTGGTACCCCTGAGAGGAGAAATAAATATGACAGATTGTTGATAACTCAACAAAAATTCCTGCAATATCGAAGATACAGAGGAGAAAAGAACTGATCAGTTATTAAAAGTGGTGTCATTTCACTTTTCACCAAACTTACAAATCAGCGTCAAGGCTTGATATGTTTAAATTTAACCAAAACTTAATAAGAACTTAAATACAACCTTGTGGCTCAGGATATGCTTTTTTGGGCACTGCCGTGTTGCGTACAGGGATTAGAACTGCCAGGCGAGGTCCCGAACCAAAATAAAAGCGCGATGGCACTCAGCTGTTAATACTCACAGCCCAGTGGTTATTTGAAGCTGATGGGAACACGACAGTGCAGCAAGTGAAGGATGAAGTCTGCCCTTTGTAATCCAATTATATCCACACTGAGACCAGATCATGTCTATCTGCCCCTGTCAATGCTAACACTGGTATCATGTCCATCAAAAAATGCACATATATCCTCAGACATTTGATATCAATGACTGTCAGAGATTCAGGAATGAAGGATTTGTTATGTTTCTATAACTTGTACTACTTTAGTAGTACAAATCATCTTTTTTTTTTGCAGCATGTTTAAGTCCAAATACTGTTACAGCAGCTGTGATGCACGATAGAGTTGAAACAGTAGTAATATCCACATGAATGCCAGAAGTTTACCAGTAGAAAATTGTGTTATTCACTTTATATGCTAGACTTTAATGTTGTGGAGTACATACTGTATCCTTGTGAATGCAAATACATGCCCTTGCTGCCAGCAGGTTATAAATACATACTGAGCCTATAGTGGTTTCAAATTTACCATTAAGAAAGATAAAAATAGAGCGCTCCCCCTACAATGCACTCCACTTCAATCAAAAGTTCGCATACATACTCTAAGGGCACCAAATTCATTTTAGAAGTGTGGAGGCCAAACAGAGCAAATAAAGTTTGCTACCTGGAAAGGAAACAACCAGGAATTAAACTGCTGATCTTACAATTGAAAAACAAATATTTTTTTCTACCTAAGCCACAGCCACGAACAATGACTCTAGTCAGTGTGGGTGATTTTAGCTAGTCTTTTCAAAATGGTACAAAACAGCATGAAATGATATGAGAAATGCTTAAATCTGACAGAATAGGACTTTCAGAGACAGCTTAAGGAAACAAACATGGAGAGACTGGCAGCCAAAACAGAAAAAAGTACAGTTTTTACTTTTTATGTGTAGGGAACTTTTTGGTTGCACAAATTTAATTACACTTCAGTTTATCCATCTGGAGCATCAGTTTTTACAGCTAGACTTTGGTGAATCTGAGGCTGAATTGTGTTTACTGGTTACTGCTTTCATTGGAAATTTGGCTAAATGTTGTTTTTGGTTTTGTTTTTTTGCTTTAAAAGCTACTGACTCTTATGGGTGGGTAGTTAAATACAAGATTTTGGACTTTTTGATGACAACACACTGACTTGTCTGTGACATGTTTGTCTTTCTCTTCTCTTGTGTGTAAATTCACACAATGTGGTGAATTTACACCCCGGTTTACATCTCTGCACCCCTGTACATTCAATCCATTCAGCCCCAATAGAAAAACCAAGTACACAAACAATAACAAGCACAGCAACTTTAACTGTTATTCTGATTTCCATCAATGGTGAATGAAAATTCAGATTTTATGTTTCAAGACTTCAAGGCTACCTGAATGACTACTCAAAGTCAAATTCAGTTACCAAAAGCAGAGCAATATGAGGTCTTGAGTCCCGCTGGCTCTATCACAGACAATCACAGCCCAATAAAGAAGACTTGCCAGTACTAATTTAGTTCACTGTGTGGTGTGAAAGACACTGCAGACTCTCCTGAGGCCATGTCTAAAGCTGAGTCATGTCTCACCTCATGGATGAAGTAGACCTTTGCTCCCACATAGATGCCCATTCGGACGACAGCCCGGACAGCTGCATTCATACCTGGAAATAGAGACAAGAGTTTGGGGTTGATACAGAAACAAACACTCTTGTTCATATAGCATATAGCAATTTTGACAGGTTGGGAAATGAACCATTTAAGTCTGTGTTAAACTGCAACCTATCCAGGTTGTTTTTCACGAGGACAAACATAAAACTTGTATTTATGGGTACACAGAGTGATCATAAATGGAGGCTCTCGGAAGCTGGTGTCAGCTAATGTAGAAAATGTTTCAGCCCAAAAGCAGAAGCAAGTAATACGTCTGGTAAAACTGCACTGCAATGACTCGTATCAGTTTGACCTTTCTGGAGGACGTGTTAGACAGAAACTGAAAACAGAAATTAGTTTGCATCAGTCTCATTCCAACATGCTTTTGACATTTCAGAAATTAATTTGATTTGCTAAAACAGCAACATAAACAGGGAGTGGCAAAAAGCCAGACAGACCAGAAGACATCAGTAAAGGTAAAAGCGGTCCAAACAGAGAGAGAAAGACAGAGGAGATAGAGTGAGAGTGTCCCTGAGGCCAAAACATAAAAGCGTCTGAAGGAGCACTTAGTGAAATTAGAAACAGGACAAAACATAAACCTTGGGCCAAGTCTGCTTTCACAGTGATGTTGCAGTTTTACATAACCAAAGATGCGTAAAAATGCTGACAGAAGGTACGTATTGATGTTATTTTGCTTCTGCTTTGCAACCTGCATACAGAGAAAGAGCTGTAATAAAACTTTAATGAGCTGAATGCTGAGTGTAATACGAGAACCTGGAGAAGATAAACAGGCTCTAAATATCAACCAGGGCTGCAACTAACAATTATAATCTTCATTATTTCATCTTTGACTTTTTATTTATCAATTAACCACGTATTCACCAAAGTATAAAATAAACAAATAATAAAGTTTTCAATTAAGCCGAAAAAGACAGAAAATCAACAGGTGGAACCAGCTGATGTTTGTTTTTTTTTATGTCATTAACACTTGAAATGACCCATCCATTAGCATAATTACTATTGATTATTTCTTCTTTCCATCAGCAAATCAATCAACCCAATAGGTTCAGCACATACCAATCAATAAAGAGCACTGAGAATACAGATGATTCGTAAAACGAAAAGATCACTTGATCAGCAAGAAAGACCAAGTCACTGTGAATTTAGTCACCAATTATGAAAAGCATTGGAATGAAAGGCACGTTAGATCTTAGTGAGCCAAGTTCTGTGAGGCACCATGAGTGCAGCCCAGCACTGAGCCCAGCAGGCACAAGCTGTCCCTCTCAGCCAACATAACCACCTCGCCAAATTTCCTCCCACACCACATGGAGTAAACAACCCATCCCTTTCACTGGCCCTTGTCTGCAGAATGCATATGGGATGGGACTACTCCTTGGATGGCAATGGAATGCTTTTGGCATCACTACAAGAGCTCAATTCACTGAGCTTGGCAGAGCAGAGGGGGTCATGGCAGAGGGCCAGAGGAAAAAAACAAAGGCTTATCTGGGAAAAAAAAAAAAGTTGAACATGAACTCAACTATTGTCACGTTTTCTGGAAAGGTACTGCAATCAGTCAAATATGTGCAATCACACATTCCCTGCAGATAACTATAAACAAAGTATTCTGTTTACTTTGCAATCATTGCAACAGTCTAAAATATTGGTTTCAATGGCAGCCACTGCAATGGCAATCAAGCAAGGTTTCAGATAAGAGATGCACTGATGTATTGGTTGACATCAGCCTTGTTGACTGATATCAGGCTGCTAGCAAATAAAATGACATTTACCAGCGGCCAATATTTATCTCTTGAGTCACATCGATTTGCAGTTTAATAAATAAAAACAAAATAAACAGGTAAAAAATAATGGTATCAGCATCAGCTATGGGTCAAATTGTTTTTGTTTTTTTATATCAGTAATGCGATCAACCGAGAACTGGTACATCCCCGGTTTTAGACAATTATCCATGTGTAAAAATATCAAATCTCAGAACCTTCCTGTGCAGGCATTCAGACGAGCAGCATTTGTGTTTATGAAGGGCTTTCAAGGGTTTCACACAACCCAGCAGTCAGAGAATCCACTTTCCTCTTTTTTAAATCTTTGTTTTCGTTTCCCCCTCACTTCTCTTGTTTGTGATCTTCTTGGTTAGCTGAAAGAAGAAAATAAATTACCCATTTCCATAACTACTGCTGCTGACCTAGAGGAAGTAGTTGTGACATAATAATGCAGGTGACATGTAGGACAAATGCACCAAGGGGTGGGGGTGGGGGTCCTACACAAAAAGAAACACAGTATGGAGGCCTGGATGTGGTTTCAGGCTGTTCAGTGTTTGCTAACGAGTGCTGACAGCAAGAGCTAGTGTTGCTAAGAGACCAGCAAGGTGCTGATTGGTCGGAGGGGACCTGCGCAAATGTGTGAAACTGGGCTGAATTGTGCGATCCTATAATTGAGTTTTACAAAATTAGAAACAACAAATTAAGAGGTGATTTCACTGCGTGACAGATAGGGGCGATCAGCTACATGAATACATCTCATTTGTCATCTCGCAGCCACTATGTGTGTGCATCGTGTCCCAGCCGAGCTCTTGGATGAAATCACGATTCATGAAAACACTGTTAGTATTTCCTCCCAGCCTGCTGCAGTGACTAAATACCTCCAGCTCACTCTGGGCACATATTCTCCCCAGAGTGGTAGGAAAATCTGCCTTGGTAAAAAAAATTTGTCAGCTATCTATCAAGAAACACTGCCGTTCCTGCGGGTTCAGAAAACTCAGTAAAGTCTGTGAAACGCATAATATGTTCAGTAGAACTGAACTAGTCAGGAATAGTTAACAAACCCAATTTCTGTTTTTAGATGCTAGATGGACATAAACTTTAAGATACAGGGGGCTTTTGTTAATTAATATTAAAAGGGGCCTATTATGCATATTTCCAGCTCCATATTTTTATTCTGGGACTCTACTAGAGAAGCTCTGCATGATTCACAGTTCAAATATTCTCTATTTATCTTCTGCTGGGCCTTGGTGCTGATCCTCAGTTCATCCATATAGGGAAAAGAATAACAGGTCCCCTGTAATGATTCTTAAAACTCTAGCATCAAAATCTCTTACATTATAACACCAACATACAGTTACAGCCTTTTATCTTTGATTCAAATCTGTTTTTGCATTTTTTTTCTATTTAATTATCATGTCTGGGTGCTAAAAATATACCCATTCAGAATAAACGTGTAATGTATCAGCCTGGCTTCTACTGTGTGTCTTTCTTTGCTAAACCTACTGCTCTATGTGAATGAATACAAGCAGGAACTTAATTTATATGTAATATAAAAGCAGTGTTCACAGTCAGATCAGAAACTTTGTTCGTATATGAATATTAGACATTAGAACTTATTTTACAACAAATCAAAATGGTCTTGGTAACTTTGGCAAGGGAAAAAAAAAACTCCCTAAGAATACTCAAGACTGCAAAAGGCAGAGAGATTTTCCAGGAAAGGCACTCAAAAGCCAGTCATGGTATCTTCTGAGACTGGTGAGTGTGACTCTGTGCATCATTTTCACACTGCCGGCATCGTGTCAGAGTGTAGTTATAATTAATTATCAGCTGCTGCCAGGAGGAGTATTTGCAGTTACACATTGTTACTTGCATGGGTGCCGATGTGCTGCCTTCTGCTGCAGAAAGACTGAGAAATGAAATATCCTCCAAATAGCAGCCTATAGGCACACTGTGTTATGTAACAGCCTGGCTGAAAGACAACAGCTCTGCTATAACCTACTGCACTGCATGCATAGAGTAGATAGTAGACCACAATAATGATAAACCATATTAGTCCATTAAGTACACTCTTTCAGGAAAATCACATGAACAACAGAATGCTACTAGAGACATAAAAACACCAAAATCACAAAACTCCATCCCTATTTCATGTTGTTGTTTTTAATGTGTTACACTAATGTGAGATTAACATGAAAAAAATGGGATAAAATTACAGTTTATACACTGTAACTTATTCGTGTCTCCTTCTCACTACTACCACAGCGCTGCATACTGGCTGCTCCTCACGTAGGCGACACAACCCCCGATGACTCCTGGATGACTCAAGTGACTCAAGGACAAAGGAAGTCAACGCGGGTCTCCTTCAAAATTAAAGCCCCGCAGTGGACAGCGGAGCGAAAGCTGTTTACTGTGAAATGTTCAATCGGAAGTCGGATAATTTAGTCTGGTTGCTTGACACTGGTCCTCCTCACGACTCATCTCCAGTGATGCAACACACGTATTTCTACTGAAACACGAGCCCCCCCTTTTTTTAAAGAAAGGAAGTTATAATTATATTACTGTTATAAACAAATGAGACGACATTTATTGACTTTGTCGAGTCAACTTTTGTCTGCACAGATAATTGCAGACCTAATGTAAATTCTAGGGATTCCTAACAAAAATAATCATTTCCATCACGAAGGAATGAGATATACAGTGGATTAAATCAAGCAAAAGCACTGGGGGGAAATGAGTGGACTAATGCCACAGAAATACTACAGTGTACAGTATTGCGTTAGGGTTGGTTTGATGGTTAAATTATACCTATGCCCTCAGGACGCGCACAGGGACGCAGCGCACACGGGCCTGCGCAATCAATGCAGGAAACACAGCCCATGTAGATTCTGCAGTGGTGCAGAATGCATAAGGAGAGCAACACCCCACGTACAAAGATTCAATAATTGAATTATCACGAACACTTGTTGATATCAGTGTAGCTTTCAAAACTGCGCCCTAAAACACTACTGTAGTGTGAATATATATTTTTCTAGCAGGTCGGGATCGTTATTACAACTTAATATCACCTCAAGCGGTCATAAAGAGTCTACTGCAGCATCCATGTAAAAATGTGTAAGAGCAGAGTTTCAATGGCAGCTGTTGCGTAACAGTCGCTGCGATTCACCGAGTACCCTGTAAATAACGGGTATCACGAAAAGTGAAATATATATACAACGGAAATAAAGTGCACCTTTTCTTTATATAATTCTGCACCACGACTGAAGCCGTGTTTTTTTTTTTACTAGCTTGGGGCCATACGTCCATTATCGGACAGGCCTTTGGCTAACACGTTTCCCCAAACCTCCACAAAAAGGTGGGGAGTAATATTAACCCTACAAGCACACTGGGGAAGGAACTGCTTATATCTGAAGTAGCCTGGCTCTTCCACTTTGACAAAAATATATAAATAAATAAAATTAGCTAATGGCAGCTTCAGTAAACAGGTCTGACAACACCGTTTAAGAGAGGAGTTTGTTCTCCTGGTGTTTTCTTGGCAGCACTTTGCGCTCACAGTGATTAAATTGGATATTTTTTGATCAGGACCAGCAGCGCCGTCCGATAATGGAACTGCACTAAGTTACCTTGCGCATCTCCGCCGCTGGTCAGCACTGCGATGGATTTACCAGCGCCGGATAGATTCTCAAAGAATTTCCGGGTGTCCTGTCGCTTCGGTGCCGCGCCAGCCATCTCTGCCTCCTGGGTCCCTGTCACCTGCTAAATAAAAATTCAAATGTACACTTCTACAAGCCGGCCTGCGGCGACCAGTAACACTGTCAATAACTATGACAGGGGAAATACTGTAGTAGGACTGCAGTGGTTGCTGCCCTCTTTCTCCAAACACACGCCTCCTCTGCAGAGATCCTACATTTGGAAAGACGAGTCACTCCATGGCGGCTTCACTAGCCTGTAGACGCCATAGAGCAGTGGTGTCAAACATCAGGTACCAAAATTGGGCCATTTTGGCCCACTGGATGCCTTGCAAAGTGTGAAAATTGCCGTGAAGTCATTAATTATCCACATTTTTCACTAAATACACTGGTCTTCCAGGTGTGGTGATTCTCAGGCATGAAAATGTACAGAAAGGTAAACGGTACATTTTGCTAGTACCAGGTTAGACCCCCTTTTGTATTCAGAACTGCCTTAATTCTTCATAGCATAAATTCAACAAGGTGCTGGAAACAGTCTTCAGAGATTTTGGTCCATATTGACATGACAGCATCACACAGTTGCTGCAGATTTGTCGGCTGCACATCCATCACACGAATCTCCCGTTCCACCACATCCCAAAGGTGCTCTATTGGACTGAGATCTGGTGACTGTGGAGATTGAGTACACTGAACTCATTGTCATGTTCAAGAAACCAACCTGAGATGATTTGAGCTTTGTGACATGGTGTGTTACCCTGCTGGAAGCAGCCATCAGAAGATGGATACACTGTGGTAATAAAGGGACGGACATGGTCAGCAACAATACTCGGGTAGGCTGTGGTGTTTAAGCGATGCTCAGTTGGTACTAAGGGGACCAAAGTGTACCAAGAAAATATCCCCCACACATTACACCACCACTAGCAGATGCCTGAATCATTGACACAAGGCAGGATGGATCCATTAATTCATGTTGTTTATGCCAAATTCTGCACCTTCCAACCAAGAGCAGAAATCAAGACTCATCAGACCAGGCAATGTTTTTCCAGTCTTCTGTTGTCCAATTTTGGTGAGCCCGTGCAAACTGTAGCCTCAGTTTCCTGTTCTTTGGTGACAGGAGCGGCATCCAGTTCAGTCCTCGGCTGCTGTACTCCATCTGCTGCAAGGTTTGACGTGTTGTGCATTCAGAGATGCTTTTCTGCATATTTTGGTTGTAACAAGTGGTTATTTGAGTTACTGTTGTCTTTCTATCAGCTCAAAGTAGTCTGGCCATTCTCCTCTGACCTCTGGCATCAGCAAGGCATTTTCACCCAGAGAACTGCCACTCACTGGATATTTTCTCTTTTTTGGACCATTCACAGCAAACCCTAGAGATGGTTGTCTGTGAAAATCCCCGTAGATCAGTTGCTTCTGAAATACTCAGACCAGCCCGACTGGCACCAACAACCATGCCATGTTTGAACTTCAACAGGTCGCCTTGACCATGTCTACATGCCTAAATCCACTGATTTGCTGCCATGTGATTGTCTGATTAGACATTTGCGTTAATGAGCAGATGTACCTAACAAAGTGTGCGGTGAGTGTATAATGAAAGTTCACTCCATGAATGTGGAAAAACTCAGATATATTGTGTTGTGTGTTTGTAGTTTTTCTTTTACATTTGTTAGCCGCAGCATGGGACCAGACCCCACCAAATATCAATATTTCACTATGCTTTAAGCCTTATATTAACAATAAATTGACTGACTTGACTTAAAATATTGCATTACAATACTCAATTAAATAATGAGAAAACCCTTTTTTTTCATAAAACTAAATGTTTTTGCAAAAATAAATACATTTTGGTGGCATAAATTGTCATTAAAGTGCTTCATGAGGACACCGGACAGTGTAACAATTTAACAGAACTTACTTAACATAAAATTATGACTTTTAATTCTGCTCTTAAAAATACATGGAGTCCTGCTGATTACTTTGTAAAGGTAATATGTACTCGCTCCCACTTTGTTGTCTGGAAAAAGAACAGAGTGATGCATCTTCACATTTTCCCTCCCTTCTTTGGTTCTTAGGATCAGGTCTTGGAAACCAAAGCAAAGCTGGAGAGCCAATCATGCAGGTCTGCCTGACTGACAGCTGAATCCACTAATAGGTGCCCACATCAGGTCCTATGGAAAATTCCAACCAATTATAAGCAAGACTGTGCTCTTTCATTCAGGAAATAATACACTTTGAGCAACAATTCATAAATTCTTTTGTAATCCAAATACTTAAAAAGTGGAGTATTGCAGCAGCATGAGAAGTTTACATAAGGTAACACCAGTAGATTAAAAATATTATGTAATGGCAGCACCAGAGAATAAACACAAATCCTAAGATAATGCTTAGTATTTTTTATGGTATCCTATAGCATCTGTGTATTTTAATGAGCATTTCCTGCATCATATGTTGAAGTTCAGATATTTGTATATGCCTAAAATATTGCTAATCCAACACGAACGCTGCAGATAGAATCAGTGACCTTTCCCGAATCCCGTGACCTTGAGTAATCCTTTGCATGCTATAGGCTTTATCTACTCAAGCCCCATGTAACATCTCACACTTGTTGCCAGCCACATTTCATAATAATATAGTCATGACAAGAACGTTTATCTGACGGTATGCGGGAGCAGTTTTCATATCTGCACAGTGGTGCTGCTGCTCCTGTGTGATTAGATTTGAAGGGCCACACAGAGGGCACCAGTCTCCGGACCAGTTTCAAGTTTCTCTCTGCAGAACACAAAAGAGCCTCACGAAGGCAGGGCCCGTGCGCTATTGTGAAATTTTTGCTGTTCCTCACTTCTTCAAATTGGATTCCATGATTTAAAATAGGGAACCACTCTGAATGCCACATGATTCTGAGTGTGTCACAGCCAAACTGTTTCCTATATTACACTCAGCATATCAAATATGTGAGAATAACAGCAAATTGAAACAACAGGGTAATTGAACTTAATCTAATGTCAAGCTGTTAGAGATGTCCTCTGCTTCATTTTATACACATGCATCCACATGTATTTGCTGTCTTTCTGGGATGTAGCTTCAAACTAAAGTAAAAGCCTGTGGGTTTCTAACAGTGTCTGATGACTGATCAGTGGGGTTTGGGGGGCTCGGGGGAAGGGACTTATCCCAGAATATTAACAGGTGAGGAGAAAGGTCTTTGGGCCAAGGAATGGGATCAGCAGTCAGCACTATTTCAAGGCACTTGGGGTATCCATCAATCATGCAGAGGTTGCATACCACCCACAAACATTTTTAACACATTTATCCCATGTGACTTACAATTATTAATGTTTTATTAATGAATAACGAGGATTGCACAAGTCAAATTACCACTGACTTTATGGCTGGATAAGCTTATTATTTAAATGTCATTTATGGATGAAATTAAAACACAGACAGTTTGGTTCAGTAAAAATAATTTATTTACAGTGGCATGAATCATAAATTAACAAGCAGCATTGGCAAAAGCAACATTAGAGTCGACAGCTTGCATAAAAATGTGTGAACGTCCGGACTTCTGCATAATAAAACACTCTGAATGAACTGTATGTACTGGACTGTGTCACAGCTGAGATGTTTAATGACAGTAGAAAGGGTACTTCAAATAATAATAATAAAAATCTTTGAACACATGCACTCTCCTTCTGCTTTGCTCTAATTTACCACTGCACTGTTATCAGGCTATCAAACACATTTCCTAAGTGGAAAGAAAGAAACAAAGAAAATCAGGACCAGTAACCCCTTCATAATTAAAATATTCTTAAAGGGGAAACAAGCAGATTTACTGACATTACAGTAGAATAGGGAAAAAAAAATCTAGTTTCCTAGATTACTGTTACATTAGTTGTTTTAAAACTCCTCAAAACTTCAAGCCCAGATGCAGAAAGAATTTTCTTGCATGATCATAGTCACGCTAAGTATAATTAAAACACGTGACTTTGGCGCCTCCTTGTGGTAGAATCACAAAATACATCCAAACCCAGAGAATTGATCCCAAAAGCTATCATAACCTTTTGAAACACAATATTAACAAACAAAACAATATAATGGCAGTAATTTCAAAGAAGTTATAATCACATCGAATATTTAAATACTTTAAATGAAAAAAAGAGTTAAATGAAAAAAAAAAAACACATTACATCTTAGATTTCATATATTGCCTTCATATATCATCGCTTCATTATTACAGATTTTATCCATTCCTGTTCTCATTCCCGGGGTTTAAATTAGTGCATTTTTCAAAGCTGCCGACTGAAAAATTTTCAGTGACAAACATAACCAAATTGTATTAAAGTTTATAGTGCCCAAATCCAATCAAGTCATTTTTAGTGCCAAAATCTAAGTAAAAAAAGAAAGTGAAAAACAAGGTGAAACCAAACCAAAACCAAAGAGTTCGTACTGGATGCAAACCCTGGTATCTGGGCTGACAAACATTTCACTTTTAAAAATGGGGCCCATTATATTTCTGGGGCCAATACCTCGAGCATAAAGGGGAGGCACAGGTGGTATCTGAGAAAATGGCACTACTTAACACCCCAGGAATGAGAACAATTCAATTTGAGCCCCTAACCCAAATATTTCCATAGCACCGACAACTGAAAACAGACAGATATTTCACCGGCTATTTCCAAATAGAAGTGTAAATTTGCCTAATTTTAGATTAAATCATTCTCATACGGCTGTTTTTGTTGAGATAATATTTAACATTTATGAACTTTTTCTTTTTGGGGGAGGATGAAGAAAAACTTGCTCAAAAGTAAGCTAACAAAACCAATATTTGGTATTGGCATGAAAAGTCAATACTTGCATCAAATCATTGGAAACAATATCCAGTTCCATCAGTGGTTTTGTTTCAAACGTAGCCCAATATGGAGCTTTATGAGCTTTAAATGGTAAAAATTGTGTGGAAACATGGTCCTGCATTGGGGCTATTTCTGCATTTCTGGGTCATTGTAGATCAATGTGCTCAAATGGGCATGCTAAAAATTAAAAACACTTATTGCCAATTTAAACCGGAAACAGTGTTAGTCGGCGTAAATATCAGTACAGCACAACTTTAAACAATGGGCATTTTTGGACTAGCTGACAAGCTGTATAGGCTCACTTCCTGGGAGGAAGTCAAACAATCCTCATATTAAATCTTTAATCCTGATAGGCAGAGAATCACTGATCTAAGGCATTATGCCAAGTCTTTAGCGGTGCTCACGTTTCAACATTAGGAGTTACTGTAGGTAAGCATTGATCCCAAAAAGGGTGACATCCAGAACCTTTTCCTCGGTTTACAGCTCATCTTAGAGGGTTTTTTTTTTTTTTTTTTTTTTTTTGGGGGGGGGAATTTT
>VUQI01026082.1:7150-39215 GCA_015106735.1 Paratilapia polleni | reverse complement strand
TTTTGTTTTTGGGTTTTTTTTTTTTTTTTTTTTTCCCTTGGGGAGGGGAATGCTACAGATTGATTTCATTTCAGTATTACAGTTTACATTTTCACATCCTCTTAATCATATTGTCATTGTTACAGTATGTGTTTTACAGATTTCAAGGTCATATAAAGTAGATCAAGAAGGACTCAAGAAATTCATGTTGCCAGTTGTAGTCAGTTTTGTTCACAATTACAAGCTTATATGCATGAGACAGCACCTAAATGAACAGCACCTCGCAAACTGATTGATTGAATGAAACCGAAAAAAAAAAAAAGCTCCAGTCTGTAAAGGTCCATAGAAATTTAGACTATAAAGGGTCTGTGTTCTTTGTGAAAAGGAAACGTTTAATTTAGTTCTACTTCTCCATTTATGTAAGGATTTATTCTTGGTGCAGAACATGTTTGTATTATTTACCAGTACATACAGTATGGAGAGACCCAACACAATAAACGCACATTTAATTTGTCCTTCAGCACGACGAGAGCTTCAACGTAAGAGAGACACTCCTGCAGGCCACGAGGTCGCAGCCTTGAAGAGTCATTTCAGAATGAATGGCAGTAGCGTGGAGTTTTATTAGTTGTACACTTATTTTGTTTTGTTTTTTTCTTTTAGAAGCAAAGCTGCATTGGAGGCAGAAATAAACTCACTGGTTAAATCTCAGTGGGGAAAAGCATGTCTTACAAGACTGGTCTGAAAGCATATAATGGCAGTCCACCAGAACTATATGTTTTCATGGTTGATGAGGGTGACTACAATGGCTGCAAATAAAAGAGCTTCAGGACAGAAAAAGAAATAAAATGTTTACTGCTACTAAGTAGAAAGCCAACTATATTAGCTACACTGTCAAAATAGCTACAGGATTCTAGCAATAGCTTGTTAATTTTTAGCTGGGAAAGATGCTGGGCTAGCCTGCAGACCAGCCAGAAAAAAAAGAGTAAACTTTCTCTTTATGTGGTTCTTCAGCTCCACCTACTGATGCTTATTTAACCAATAAAATATTTCTGCTCTCTGACAGTTTGTTGTACTAAACTCCAAGCTGCTGCTTTACAATACCACTTAGGGCAAAAAGGGTATTAAAAATCTATGTACACTATCTATACACATTCACTTTCATTCAAAGAGTCATTAAATGGGGAGACGGGTCCCCTGTAACTACAGCAGTTGAAATATATTAATTTTAAATCAACATCAACATGTACCATTTGAGAGATTTTCTTAAAGATAGGTATTCTTGATTTTTTTTTCTGCCATACAAAGAATCTCTAAATCTTCTTTAAAACTATAAATAACCATAAAATATCTTTCATAAACCTTCTCACTGTCATTTTCACTCAGGCTCCAAAATAGAACCATAAAAGATAAAATCCAGAGGTTTAATTTATGCTTGACAACCGTTCACTTCTCCAGTGTTAAACTGCCACATTTGTTTCAGTTTCACACGCACACACGCACACACACACACACACACACACACACACACAAAATTACTCTACCATAATTACACCACCTCAGAGACTTTAGAAGATCACAGCTAATTGTTTTCAGGGAAAACTTTAGGAATACACTGATCTGACCAGAGGACATTCAAACAGCAAACACTGTGTGTGTCCATGTTTAGCAACCTGGGACTAATAACCTACAGGCACGTTTTAATGCAGTGAGTTGCAAGTTACCCATGACATTTTTTAAAAGGTGTTACATGTAGCATTTTCAACATAGACGAGCTTCTTTCCGTCTTGACATGTTTTTACTTCCTAAAATTAGGGCCAAGTAGCAAAGTGGAAATTACTGTGTTTTCAATGAAAATATCAAGATGTGCAAGTAATTACAGTCTTTGTTGTTTTTTTCTATCCAACTCCAGCTCAGCAAAGGACTACAGGCGGATAATTTTCCTAATTTCTTGATGGTAATTCTACTGCTCCGAGGTTAACCTTGCTGGAGCCACCGGTATGTATGTTGTGTAGGTTCCTTGCCCTTTATTGTGAGGGCAAGGAACCTACACAACATACGTTTTAATTCTACAGGACATCATCAGGATATATTTACACGCCTAATACCCTAGATATTGCAAGCAACTGTAAGGGAAAAAAAATGGCGACACATTATATTATAAAGGTGTTAAACAAATCCCCCAGAAACCCTGACATGTGGCGTGATGAGGATGTACCAATGCCCCAACCCTACCAAAAGTAATCCATCACATGACACTATTTAAGTTTTTTTTCCCTAATAAATTTGTGATTTTTTCCTTCTTGTGAATTTATAATTTACACCTGAAAAAATAGTTTGTTTGTTTTTTTCCTGTTGTTATAACCTCCCTACCCCAGCTCCTTTTAAAACCATAAAATACATTATTGTAAAAAAAAGGCTTGAAAAGTTTAATATCTTTTTTTTTCTTTTTAATGCTACACAGAACACCTTTCAGTGCTTTTGCTCACTGTTTTTCATTCTCATGATGTTTTTCTTAATCTTGCCTGTTGTTTTTGAAGGATTCTTGATTGTTTGAATACCGTGTATGATTTGACCACAGCATACAGATACATATAACATAATGATTAGCTGATACAATCTAAGAATAATTTACAGTGAAAACCTAAAACGTGTTGCACAAGAAGTTTTTTTCCATGATTATCCTCATACTGTACGTTTGCTGTCAGGATGGTTCAGATGGCAGTTTTCCCTGTAATGTTTTAATGACTTTTTTTTTGCATAAAATGCTGAGCAGTGACTAAACCCACTGTAAATACAGTTCAGAAGTTTTTACGTGTCTCGGTTGTCCTCACTCTATAGCGCTTCTGAGTTGCGTGGTGTGATAGAGGGGCAGTGTTTTCATCAAGTCCTTCATATGTCTCCATGAGCTGAGCTGAGTGGGATTCAGTGTTTTTGCATGGGTTCCTTCATTACCTTATCTCAACCGCAGCCAGGGGTCAGCAAAAATTCTACAAAAGACAGAAAATCAAGTGTTTCAAAGAGCAGGTAATAAAAGAACAGATGATACAAAGAGTAAGAAAGGATTTAGCAGTGAACTAAACAAGAAGGTTTTAGATAATCTGTCACAAGATAATGCTTTGTCTTTGAAAGCTTCAAGGCTAATTTGAAGGCTTTAAACATTTTAAGATGATGCAGTTTTTGCCTACTGATTCTGGAAGAAGAAATTAAACTGAATTTAAATGAAGAAACAGAATTACAAATTATTTAATTTGAATTTAGAGACAGAAAGGACAGAAATACAAAGCTCTTGCTGACCAAGCTGTAGCATGTAGGCTGAAAACTAAATAGGACCTAATTTTGAGCCTTGAGGTTTTTCAAATAGCCTATGGAAAGCTGCACTTTTAAGGAACAGTGTAAGCACATCACAGAGCAGTCATTTTCATCTGTAAACATATGCATACTTTTTTCTATAGTATCACCCATGCTATTATGTGCTATGTTTTTAAAGTTTTACAGCACTGTGCGTGTGTTATTATTTCACAAATAAATATTATAGTCAATAAGATAAGAAGATGTTTTGAAGAAGTGTGTTACTTACAGAATTGGATTCACCGTCTTGAGTCAGCATGTCAATTCCTGCAAGCTGCTCCAGGATAAGGCTATTGTCATTCCCCTGCACCAGCAAATTCACAACAAACAAACAAAATTATAACTTCTGGATAACCGTGAGCAACCAACATAAAAAAAGGTAGGTGGCACCATGTAAGTGTTTTTTGTTCCCCCTCCCCCACCTGTTCTGTATTCATGGAGGCCATGGTGCTCATCTGTCCAGACATTGGGTTCATGTTTCCACCGTTGCTGCCCATGGCAAGGTTCATGCTATTGTTGCCACTGTACATTCCTCCGCTGGGTTGTGTGGAGTAGTGAGACTGAGACTGCTGGGGGTACACACTGAAAGAAAACAAGCTGAGTTAAATAGGATGAAAAATAAATAGAAAAAAAAAACTAAAACTAAAATCACTGAGACCTATTATTCTTTTCCTTATTCTCTGTCATGATTCTTGTCATGTATATACTGTTAAACTAGTCAATACCAAAGTTTCAAATAGAGTTTTTTTCTACTCTTGGCTCTATGTGTCAATAATTAGAGCTGACATTCCTAATATGGTACCATTAATAATAACAATAATACTCATGCTCATAGCTCTGACTTTGAGCACAGAAGCCACACCCATCAGCTACTCAAGCTTTCGGTTTGCTTGGGACAGCTAATCAAAAACAAGCTGACTTAACAGGATGCCCAAAGGAGCTAAACCCACTTATTTTAGACAGTAGATGAACTGAGGACCTGTATAGAAGGACTAAAATAAGGATTGTTTTCAATTGTGAATAATACAAATCTACTCTAGTAGAGTCCAAGAATAGAACTATGGAGCTGGGAATATTTAAAAAACATTTGCACAATCTGTTGCTACCTGTTGCTGGTGGTGATGTTGGCAGGCTGAGGCCATCCATTGAGGTCAGCACTAGGCTGGTAGCTCGGGGGTCCTCCTTGGTTTGGACCCTGGGGTTGGGTTTGGGGTGGGCCCTGGTTCTGCTGCAACATAGGGCTCTGACCCTGCCCCATTCTGGGGGACAGCAGAGGGCTCTGTGGTGTGGCAGCTCCACATGGAAAGCATGACACTTGATCCTGATGTTGCTGCTGCTGGCTCATTCCTGCACATAAGAGTGTCATAAGGACAGTTAGAAAAACACGCACACACACACACTAAATAAAACCTAGTACTCATTTTTATACGGTAGTTGGTAAATGACACTGCTAATCTACACTATTTATACGACAAAAAGATTTTTCACTGACAATGTTTCCTTCACCAATGTGGGCATGGTTGATAGGGCCCTACAACTGAAAGACCAACCAGAAACAATAAAAGAAGCACAATCTCCCCAACAACTGGCTTGTTTCTTTGTCAAAAAGCCCTCGGCATATTACTGAATTCACACACAAACACAAAATCCTCAGGTTGTCTACCTGTCCTCACTTCGGGAACTTGAAATGATTTTTTTTTTTTTTTGTTAAATGAAATACATTTACAACAAACCTGACAGCAGTGACAGGACATGTTCACAAATTTAAAAAAAAAGAAATTAATCACTTTCATAAGTTCCACTGCCACAATTCCCTCCCTCTTGATTGGTTTATGGTTAAAAATCAACAGACAAAGAAAAAGAATCTACTGGCTTGTACAAAAGCAGAAAAAAATCTTTACAGCTTTGTTGATTAGCACAGAAAAACAGGCAACACAAGGAAAATAAATTAATCATGCAGCCTTCTCCCACACCCAGCCTTAAAAAAAAAAAAGGACCGCCACCACAAAAAACTAAAGCGACTACATCTTCCACAAAGTGCACACAGACCACTGAGATGTTGCTGTTGTGCTCTCATCATATACCTGTACTGCTGAAGTGGAAGGGACTGTGGTGTGATGGCGGACTCATTACACCTCTGTACTGCCCTCCTACATTTCCCATCATGCCCTGGCTAGCCAGATGATGGCTGGGGGAGTGAGGGGAGGAGAAGGGACTGGAGGAGCTGGGATGAGGAGGAGAGGACAGGCCTGTACCGTAGTTGGAGGCCGAGTAAGGGAACTGCTGCGGGTTGCCCTGCGGGAGCCTTGGGTTGGTGCCACCCATGGGCATTGGGGTAGGAGCGGCGCCCCCGGTGGGCATGTTAGGCGGCATGTTGATGCCCTGAGTGCGCATCATCATGGCACGCTGCTGCTGCATGTGCTGCTGCACGTGCTGCTGCTGCTGCTGTTGGCGCTGACGTAGGTGGTTGGTGAGGTACTCGCGCTGTCGCTGGGCCAGCATCTGGGCGTTGAGGGTTCCCTGCAGGAGGAAACATAGAATTAGACATATCAGTAATTAGCAAAGAGCGAAAAGTGCAAATGATCTAACTGAGCAATACACAAATTTTTAAAGCATAATTTGTGCTGATAATATTTTAAATGTGCCAGGCAAGAGAATAACATGTTCATGCTTATGAATGTGAGAGAAAAGACATGACAGAGTTGGCAGACTGACCTGGTTTGGTACATTAGACCTTAGAGGTAGATTCATGTTGGACACTCCACCCATCTGGTTCACCATTGGCTGTCGGTTCTAGAGAGAAGACAGAGAAGACTGAAAATTAAAAATCTGATTTTCTAACTTAGAAAAACCTCTCTTTAAAAATGAGTTTAGTGACTTATGATACAATATCTTATTCCTCTTTGTTACTCTTTTTGAGTATATGTCAATATATGAGCGTAAAATCATTCAATCATTCATTCAAGAAATCCTTAATCCAATCCAAGATGACTTAACTGTTTTAAAATGCATTTGATGCATATGTTTAACTGCTGTTCACTAAAGTACTGAAGCACTGGGTGGGTGGGTGTATATTAGACTTCTGTGTGGCTCCAATAGCAAAAACTTTGCAGTTTTGCATTTGCCTGTGAACAATTTCTTCAATAAATGACAAAATAATATGAATTACAACTCCATTTTTGTTTCAGATGGGTTTTGAAAGAAAGTTTTCTTCTATACTTTGACTTCACTTTTTCTCTACTGGCACAACAGAAATGTAAAGCTGGAAATACAAAAGTCGTGCCTCACATCTGAACAAACTGCTAATTGCGGCTAATTTTAGTTAAGTGTAAGGCACAAGCTTTTTTGTCTTGACTCTCCACCAGGTGGCAGCCTGGACCAAAATACAAACTATGTAGTTCATTAAAAAAAAACAACTTTTAAGCCAAAACAATAACAAACAATCAAACAAAAAAATCTAGTTAAACACAACATTTATGTAGCAAACCAAATATAGTAACAAAGTACTGTACATACAGACATCAGACAATAGGAACATTATGAGCTCTTTAAAGAGACGTCCAAGTGTGTTAACATAGTAAGGAGGTACAACAAGTGTATGAATTTTTCTGTGTGCACTGTGTGTCTTCGGTTGTTAAGTTTCTAAGCAGCAGAGAATTGCTGATGAGGCCAGAAAGCTGAAAAACGTTTGTGCTTTTCTGGCTGCTCCAGTTTAAACTCAGTGAACCCTGTTGGCTTGTCTGCTCAAATGCATCTTTTGTAATACGATTTTTCTTGATCAGAATGGTAATGAGGTTTCATGCTTGAATTAAAGGATGAAACATCAATGCCTGGTGTGTCAAGATTCATGACTGAATTATCTGAAACAGTTCATAATTACAGAGAGAAAGAGGTAAGAGTTGCATCTCTGATCATACTCAGGTATCATTAAGGGAAGGACATCACTATAAATATATGTAACTGTTTTTTTTGGGTTTTTTTAACTCAGAGATCATAGCATTTGAGTGAGTGCTGTGATCTCACAAATGTGATGCTCTTCTGCCTCATAGTCACTATTTAAAGAAAATGCCCCTTTTTAAAAAGTAATAAGTGGCATTAAAAAATGTTGCATTAAAAAGCAATTGATTTTCTCCCAAATCTGATGACTGCTTTTTTAATAACAGCATTTATACAACCTCACACTTTTTCCCCTTACCAAGCTGAATTAAATCCATTCTGAATTTCCAATAAGTCTGACTTTGTAAGACAAACTTTACTTAAAATCTAAGTTTGCTCTAACCACCAGTTGCAAACAGCACTGAGTTCTGCATTTTTATTTTTATTTTTTAGCAAAGAAGAGAATCAGAATGAAAAAGAAACCAAATGGAGGAACTTGTTATATTAACTAGGTTGCAACTTTCAATTTAATCTAACCTTCCTGCTGAGAAACAAATCATACTTCTTATATCCATTTCTGTCAGGAACACTTTAGTCGAAACAGCATTGTTAATCCATCTACAGTAATTTATATTTGGCAGTATGGCTCTGTTCTGGGACCTCACTGCCCTTCAAACATAGTCTGGAAAGCCTAAGGCAGGGAGAGCAGCAGCAAGACCCCTTACAGAACTGAGAAAGCAATAATGAGAACAGACATAATATTGATTAGGTCAGAAATCAATATTATGAGCATGAAAAGGTGGGTTGCAAAGGGGTTTGCAGAGGCAGGAGCAACTGTATGCAGGATGAAGCAGTTTAAAAAGCACACCCTATACAAGATTTGGCAATAGGAGGCACAGACGGGAATCAACTGAGTCATCAGTCTGACAATGAGATCAGCTGATCTGTCAGGATTGCCTGCTGAGCTCCACTCTGCACACCTGCCAGAACTAATGCCATGTTCAACTTTTACCATAAGCGATATCAGCCACAAGTAACAGTAACCACTGCACAACCTGCAACTACTCTGTCACCAAGCATTCAGCACAACCTACACCGTTTACAGCAGAGTAACACTAATGTTACACTGTAGTTTCACAGTCATACTTCCAGAAATCTGGAAGAAGAGTGATATAAAATATTTGGTGCCACCTACCAGCTGGGCCTGGAGTCTGTGCTGCAGCTGAAGCCTCAGGTTATTGGGCTGTGGGGGGATCATTGGACTGGGCCCCCCTGGTCTTATGCCAGCTTGCCTTGGCCCAGCACCTCCAGGCATTCTCATCAATGGAGGATAGCATGTGGGCGCCATTCTCTGAGGCCCCATGTGGCTTCCCATAGACGGACCATGATAACCGCCATCGGGAGGCATGCCACCATAACTTGGCTGACCTCCGTAGTGTTGACTGTAGAGAGGAGGCTTCATGCTGGTCGCTGGGTCCGAGGAGCCCAGGTACTGGTCCTGGTCTGGCAGAGGACCCTGTAGAGTGGTGATAAAAGAGAACCGTTTCCTCTGTTGTATCATATTTTATTGTTATGTTATTTTCTTTATGGTCATCAATTCCAAAATGAGTTGTAAGTATAGTAGAAAGTTGCTTGAAGGGGCTCACCTGTCCTGCCAGTGTGGGGATTCCCAGCATTTTGTCAATTTCCTCTAGACCCTCGTAATCCTTCAGCACCGAACACAACTGGTTGAGCAGAGCTCCTTCATCTGGCTGGCCCTCAGGCCCTGTGCCGCAACACCCCATACCATCCTCCTGGGGAACGCTGTATGGTGGCCTGGAAGGTAAGTTGGTATTATATTCAGTCCTTCATTTTCTGCTTATGATGACGGTTTCCGTTATGCTTTAGGGTGGAATAAATGCCATACCTGCTTTGGTTTCCATAATGATCCATCATCATTCGGTCTGGCCATGGAGCAGTCTGATTGGGTGGCGCTTGCTGCTGAGGGTAGGGAGGAGTTGCCATCTCCATCTCTGTGGGGAAAAAGTACAAGTAATATCAGAAACAGTGCAGAATTTGAGGAGAGATGAGTTTCCATTATCTTCCCATTTCCTCTCACCATTGCCCATCATCTGCATATTAACCATGGCTCTGGATCCAGATGGAATGCTACCTCTTGTCGGGAGTGCAGCATTCATGTTGGGAACCATGCGACCAGGTCCAACTCCCTGGCCCATCACTGGTCCCGCAGAGCCCCCTATGGGCCCCTGGGGATTCCAACCTTGCTGCATGGAGCCCCGCATGCCTAGTATGGAGAGAACAGATTTAAAGAATATTTAGCATCAATTTATAAGACAACATTTAAAACAAAGAGCTGAAAAAAAGGTGTCTAGAGAGTTTTAATTCAGTAACTACCAATTTGTATTATCTATCAGCACCTGCCATTAACAAAAGTCCATGTTAAACTTTTCTTAAAATGAAAATGTAGCCAGAAATAATTGCAACACCATTTTTTTTAAATGATGGCAACATGTTACAAAATTATATCTTGTTCTGCCTCACCTGTGTTAGCCATTGCAGCCTGGTTAGTCATGACTGTGTGAAGTCCCATCATGCCTTGGTGCTGTTGTTGCTGCATTAAGGAGTAGGGGCTATTGTTTCTGTGCTGAGGAGGAAAAGGCCTAGTGGCATTAGGGCTGGGGCCCATACTGTTGTCGAGAGACATGCTCCTGATTGGAGGAGCACCTTGAACCGAGTGGCTGGGTCTGGCACCATTAAAGCCTGCTGGGAGAAAAACAGTATTTTTCTTGTTCATACAGTATTGTACATATCCTGAGACAGAAAATTTGATGAAGATATTTTCATTGTCTTAGAGATCCTAAAGATTTGTTCAATTTTAAGCATATTTAAGACACCAAACACCCTGTCGTAGGCATACTTGCAGGGCCAAGAGGAGGGAAGGTTCTGTGCTGGCTGGGGGGGCTGCTGCTGTCTTTCATCCCCAGGATGTCCGAGATGGTGGTCTGTTTGTCCGCAGAGGAGCCAGGTGCCACAGAGGAAGAGGAGGATGACGAGGGATCACCACCTCTGGCTGGTGGCTGACTAGGGAACAGTGGCTGCTGCTCCTGACCACCACTTTGCAGGTCCTCCAGTAGGTCCTCCAGCTCACTGGGCTGAGATCAGCCAAAGGGAAAAAAAACAGTATTAGTAAACAGACTGTTAATAGTGTAAAATGTCACAAAAATACTTCACATCATCTGACAGTAGCACCAATGTGCTACATTCCTGCAATACATTCAAACATATACTCTGATATTACTTTCTGTGAAGTGTTCATGACATAAGGACATGTACAAATATGATTTCAATTTTTCAGAAGTAGATGTCACATCATGTGGTTTCATCCCCCCCATGAGCAGTGGAATTCCTGTCATCCCACTAAAACTGGTATATGATTTAAACACCGTATGTCACTACATGGTTTCCTCTGGCCATTTGGCTGATGAATAGAGGAGGAGCTAAAAATAAACTGCTGGTGCTAATGAGGTCATGTGTGATGTACAGTAAGACGCACAATCACAGCTCTGTTTAGCACTAAGTGCACACACATACACACTGAGTGAAAGGTGAAAACAGAATGGCCACACACCAAAGGAAACCCTGCAAATGTGGATCCTGTTTTTAAACAACCCACAGTTTTGTTTATCATTTATTTAGTGTTAGTATTTCAAAACATGAGCTGTGGCCAGCTCATGTTTTGAAACAAGACCCTACTTTATAACTCCAGTGGCTCTTTGCTAGCTTGTTGTCATATTACACTTTACATGGAATATAATACAAAAACTGTCCAAGAGCCACAACTGTTAACAGGAGTGTCCTCTTTGCCCCAAAGACTGAACCTCAGTCACTTGCCACTGGCCCCTTCCTGTAGCTGACCTTTACTACATTAGCATACCCACTCTTTAAATAAGCAACACTCTGAACTGGGTATACCTTTACTAACTAACCAATAACTGCAGGAAAGAGAGCTACACCACTGAAACCATCGGTGTGTTTGGGTTTAGCACTTTATAACCACTGGGAGGAAGCCATATTACATTATATAAATGTGGGCAAATGATACCATGTTAATACTAAATAATCTCAGGTGGCTGCCACTAACTTAGACTTTCAGCAATCAGTGCTACAGTTGCTCTCCCATGCGATCAGACCATACGGGCAATCCTTCACTTCCCACGGGCATCAGTGGACCCAGTCCCTGGTTCACCAGTTGTATTTCCTTGGACAACTTTTGGTAGCTACTAACCACTGGCAATCAGTCCACAACACTGTCAGGGGAATTTCTCTGTCGTCTTCTTCTTCTTCTTTCGGCTGGTCCCACAACAAATCATCTGCCTCCATCTCACCCTGTCCCTAGCATCCTCGTCTCTCACACCAACCTTCTGCATGTCCTCCTTCACTCCACTTCCACGAATCTTCTCTGCTGTCTTCCTCTTTTTCTCTTCTCTGGGAGCTCCATCTTCAACATCCATATCCTTATTTCTAATCCCGTCCATCCTGGTCACTCCCAACGAATTTTTAGCATCAGGGGAATTTCTCTGTGCTGCCCTCCAAATTCTTTTCAAGAGTAATTAACTTGCATTTCCACAGCAATTTACAGTGGCGCTTACTGAGCAAAATCCCCTTTTCATCCAGTGTTTGACTCAGGTGTCTGTCCATCACTGTTAGTCCCCCAGAACCTTACACTTGCACATTTTTCCTGCTTCCATGATAAATTCAAGAACTGACTATTCACTTCCTTCCCGGTACATTTCATCCCTTAACAGGTGTCACCGTAATCACAGAATTCAATATTTATTTCAGGATTTGTAGCTAATCAGTTTACATCTCCCTGATATGACATAAAGTGTATATATAAAAGCTGGATGCTCCAAAGTGCCTTAAACCTGCATTCTTTCTAACAGCCAGAACTGGGCATGTCCTGTTTCCAAAAAGAAACATTTCCCGAATGAGATTATGGTATCAATGTCTAATTCTAAACATTCAATATAGCAAGCTGTTCATTTAGTCAGTGATGGTAAAGTTTATAGTAAAATGCACAATACATGGTGTAAGATTTAGGATGTGGCTACTTTGTGATTACTAAGTTGCTACCACATAAGCATACAGTGTTCTTTGCAGAATGCAATGACCACAAGGCTAACCTTGAGGTTTGAAAGCAGGAGTCCCCAAATTTACATCACTGTGACTATGTCACCATGACATGGGTTGTAAGTAAGCACACTACTGTACAATCCATGTTTAGGTCTGTACCTGAGTAAAAAGTTTTCTTACATAATATTTCTCCTGAAGGGATCATTTGTTTCTGTGATGAAAACTGTTTAGATTTGAAGGGTTGAAATAAAATTTTAAAGAAAACTGCTTTTGCAATATAGGCTCACAATTTAACGTTGTATAAGGCTGGTTGTTTTTATATATTTGAATCCTTCACTGTATAGTTTGTCCATTACCCGTGTCTGATTTCAATTACCCAAAAGGTACCCATTAAAGTTTATTCATTCCTCTTCCTCTTCTGTCCACCCTCCTGCTCTGTTAGCCTTCCCTTCATCCTCCTCATTACTGTCCTCGTCTTTTATGATGCGCCTCCACTCATCAGTTTATTTTTTCCCCCCTCACTGGTGGAGATGTAATCCACCACTTTCTCCTCCCTAAAATTATTGCTATCACTAATTATCACAGTATTTCTTTCTTACATTCAAAAACTTTTTTATTTTAACCGGTGACTATACTCTCCCTTCTTGTTCTCTTCTCCCAAACATCAGGTGATGGGGGGCCCAGAGATGTGGCTGTTAAAAAAGAAAAAAGAAAAAAGAAAAAAAACTGCCTTGGAAGCTGCCTGTCTTATTGACTGGTGTCAGACATCATGGTTTACTCTTCTAGGATGTTGTGATGTGCACACACGGATATTTTAAAACACACAGGCAGACTATACATGCAGCCACACACACTTATACAAATGCACACAAACACACCTACATATGTGCTGAACCACAGCAACACAACACCTCTGCTGTTCCTGCAAGTTATGCTTCCAACACAGTACCTAAACTTTCTCAGTGTAACTGCAACTCTGTGCAGACACACATACACACGACCTGTGCTGTGCTTTTGAAATCTCATTCCCATACAATATTGGTTTCCCTTTTTCTTTGCTCACACACACACACACACACACACTGACTGACTCACACATATGCCTAAGCCTTTAAACAATACTCCTCTGCTTTCTTTGCCAGGGCATCTTGTGTTTCTGGGAGCGTGGGGGGCAGTGTGCCATCAGCTGTCTAAAGAGGAACTCAACACGCATCTGACAAAACCAAACATCAGGCATCAGTTTCTTACTTTAAGGGGTTTATAGGAGCTGTTGCAAAGATCTATGCCAATTTGTTAATGGGACAGTTTCCTTAAATACTGTTCATCTATTAAGAAGACAGGCTTACCATCATGTGTGGCTTTGACAATCTGTCCACAATGATACATCTTAGTCACATTCATTTTGCAATACAGTATTAATGCCTATTTTGAGGCATTTAGGAAACCCTCTGAAATTGAAAATACATCAAAATAATTGAGTATATTTTTTGTTCATGATCCAATTAAGTGATCATACCTTTTTTTTTTCCAGTTACACCTACTGAAACCTCTTAAACAAAACAGATTTAAGAAATAAACTGAATTGTTAGACCCTATGAAGCACACAGCTTCCACATTAAAAAAGCTGAAGCTACCAAACCAGTAGTTAATAAATTTGCTTGATAAATACTGACCTGTTCTCCTATGTTAAAGCATGTTTCCTGTTTCTCTGTCTTAACGTTGGACAGCTTCAGTCCATCATCAGGTTCTATTTTGATGACTTTATCCAAGATGCTGCTATCATCTCTGTCCAGGAGATAGCGAAGCAATGCATTGTCCTTCTTTTTGGGGCTTCCTGGCTCCTGTTTTGTGCAGAGTTCACCCAGAGCGGCCATGCTGTCCCCCGAGGCTGACTCAGGACCAATGGGGTCTTTTCCGGTTGCCTCAGCTGTAAGTTTGGCCAACTCCACAGGCGAGGTGCTGTTCTGCAGCAACCTGTGGAGAATTTTATGTTTCTCCTTTAATGAGGTGGAGTGGTTGTTATGTCCCATCCCACCTACACCACCAAGCTGGTCCTTACAGTTCTGGTCATCCCCCAGGGTCCCTGTTGGTGAGCAGGGATCAGAGGGCTCTAACTTGGTGGTGAGGAGCTGGAGTAGCTTGGTATGGCCTTTGGCATTGAGAAGTCGGTTTGGGGCATCACTAAGGTCGCCCAGGCTCTCACGGTCACCATCTCTTCCCTCCCCTTGCTCGCCTTCCTGGTTTTGGGATGTCAACATGCCTTGCTGCTCCTCAAAAGTTCCAAATAAGTCAACCTCTAAGCTGAGATTGTTCTTAGCCTTTTGGCTACCAGGGTTGGTGCTGTGAAGAGGGCTCTGAAGGCCTACTGGTTTTCTGTCAGGTGACTCTGGATGCTGACCCTCGCTGAGTCCCTGGGAAATCCTGTGGCCCTGGCTGAGAGCCTGCAGTGCACTAAGAGAATTAAACCCTTGGTTAGTTCCCGTACTGCTGCATACAGGAGCTGGCGAGCGGAGGCTGGCTGCAGGGGAGAAAGAACCAGGGGGATGCTGGGGGAGATGCGGGCTACTACAGCTGCTGCTGCTGGCTGGCACACTGGGGCTCTGGCGATGACGAGGAGACAACATGGCACCCTGGACCCCTGAGGTGACACTGGGGCTTCCCAGGGCTGAAGGGCTACCCAGCTTTTGTGCGTGGCTGTTTCCCTGAGGCGTAGGTGCCCGTCCTGGTACAGCTCCGTAACCACGTCCAGGGGTGCCAGAGGCTATTGCAGAGTGGTGGGTGTTGCTGGTGACACTGGCATCAGGGGAAGGGGAGCACACACTCACACTGGTTGGGGTCATTGGCTTGGCCATGACCTGACTACCAGGTGTGTCCGCAGTCACGCCGCTGACATTTTCCCTGGATGAAAAAGGAGACAGCCAAGAATCAGACCTATTTCAGTTATGAGCTGTGAGTATGCAGATATGTAGGTATGTGTACCTGAGTGTGTACCCTGAGTTGATGCAGCTTGATAAAACACAGTATAAAAGGATAAAATCTCCAAGCCATATGTCACACAATTATGTATGAAAGAGGTGAAAAGAAACATCTGATGTGAAGCAGAATCCATTACAATGACATAAACATGCAATTCAAAAGGTATTATACCACCTATGGTTACTGTGTGCAATCCTTCATCCCTGGGAGATTCACCTCCCTTTACCAATATTTTCTGGTGACCCATGTCTTTTGAATTTTTGTTTGTATTAAGATACAGTCCCCATCTTTACTGCTGCATGTATTTTTATTTTATGTTTTCAATATTGCCTTGGTGAGAGTTGTTTTCTTGAATGGTTGAAAATGAAGTCAGTGTGATGGCACCTTAGTATACTGTACTATGCCCCTTTTCATACTAAACATTTGCCTGATGAAGACCTAGTAGAGCTGAAATGCTTGCTGCAGAATCATGCTGAAATGGTGATTTGTTGCACACTGAAAAAATAATTCTATCATTGCATCTTCAAAGGTGCCTGTCCAGAGAAATTAATAGACACTGATCCATCTCATCCAGACAGATTTCTCGGTGGTCATGATATAAACAGAAAAGCCTACAGTCAAACTGCAGTTTCCAAGGTCAAGAACTTTGATACTGAATTTCTGAGTAAGTGAGTTAATGACTGAGTGATCGGGCTTTTAGTACAAAGTAGTACAAAAGATTATGGAATAAGTGAAAACTACATGTAAGGTTAAGTAGAGTATGCCATAAAGCAAAACAACCAAAGCAGCTCTGATACAGTATACACAAGTGAGAAAACAAAGTAGTAACAAGGCCTGTAACAGAGGGAGACTTTTAAACATGAATCGGCTTCAGCCCCACACCAAACACACAAAGCTCTCATTGTGCTGAATGCTAGAGCGATAATTTTGAATGTGAAACTTGTGGAAGTAAAAAGGCCAAGTTCTCGCCATTGATCCCCAAGCACTCTGGGTAACAGTCCTGGCATTGTTTTCTGACCACTGTCCAAACCCAGACTCTGAACAGCCTTATCAACAGTTGGGCACTGGTAGAGTCGCAGTCCTTCTCTGTGGTAGGAAGGAGGATTGGAGGCACTGTGGACTCGACTGGCTGGTAGTGCTTGTGTCAGTTTTGGTCTATACGTATGATGACAGTTTTGAATAGCAGGCTCTTTGTTTACATATCTTTCTCTTCATCCCCCATCTTTTTATTTCCTTTAAATAACACATCTATGTCTCTTTTTTGGGGGAAGAATTTTATTATTTTATTTGAACAAGGAAGAGAGAAACTTGGCACTTGGGTCGTGTTAAGTGGCAGCTGCAATGGCGATCAGAAGATTCATTATGAAGAAATCATAAAACCTTACTCCTTTTCCCCGATCGGAGGACAGATATAACGCTTACTCTGGATGGACTTCCCCACTGGTTTGTTAACTCCTACTTTGAAACCCTGATTTTAGTATTTTGGCTGTTACCGTCTTGATTTTTAGAGCTAGAAGTGACATATTTGGACAAGATGGTGGAGTGCAAAGTTATCAGCCAATGCTAGCAAGCTTGGTTAATAATGCATAGACACAAATACTAATTTGTGCCAAATGACATACTAATGAAATACAAGAGTTCCACTCACCAAAAGTGGCATGCAGACTTCTTGGACAGGTATTTTTTAGCTTTAAACCAGCAGAGAGCCATGTTAACTGCATTAAAATGCTTCAAAGTGCACTGTTAAGGCCCTAGCAGGCCTGCTGTTGTTTGCTGTGTGAATGTGTTGTGTTGCTCTCTCCCTTGTCTTAGGTAACGCCTATTTCTCTGTGGAGCCAGTGAGCAGCTGACTACACTCAGCAATCAGGCCTGAGAGTACTTAAGCTGAAGAAGATGAGCTGTTTAGGGTAGTGTGTCTTAGTGTTTGCAGCATTTCAGTGGTGTGTTCATGTTGTTTATGTGTCTTTGCACAAGGCGACACAGGCACAAATGCCACGAAGTCAGTCAAGAGGTCCAGTTCAGGGGTTTAATTTGCTGCAGTGGAGCCTAGGTGAAGACACATCTTTAATATTGCAAATTTTAAGCCTACAATTTAAACAAGTGATTTATTTATTTTTTTTAAAGTCCTGCCCCCTATAGTTGTTATGAAGGGGGAAATTAGCAATAGAGACCAAAACCAATACCAGGCTGTAAACATGTATATTTCTGCTGTAAAGTTGGGCATTTAATTTTTGGAGCCAGCCTCAAGTAGTCATTTGAACAACTGCAGTTTTTGGCACTTAATGTGTTTGTTAAATTTTTCCATAACCAGAGGTTGACACTTGGTCTGACCATAAGTTGTTGCATTCTGTGATCTGTGTTACAGTTAGAATTAGAGCTGCATAAACCTTGGTGCTAAACCATGACTGTCTAGAATCTAAAACAAATATTTCAGAGCAAGAAACTTTTGCTGAGGGACAACAATTTAGTGAAACACGAAATAAACCAGGGCTTTAAGACAAGGAAAAGAAAGAGTGGCTGGTACCTCTGCAGGACATGCAGGGACATGTATAGCTGTGGTTCGTTTGTTGCTGGAGATCGGACCAGTTTGCTCTTAGTGTGAGCTGAGACGATGGTGCCATCTGCCAGGGAGAATCTGTAAAGAGGGCTGAATGCATGGCCGTTCCTCAACACTGGAAGGACACCAACAAAAATCACAGGGAATTAATTTCTTAGAAGTATAGCTACGAAAAAAAAAAATGCAGAAAAACACTGTTACCATATTTGATCCTTTGATAAAAAATGTATCTTTCGTGGACACCCTTATTTCCAACATGCACAGTACATATAAGATTCTCAAAAGGCATTTTTAAGGACTGAGGACGAATTCTCTATATACTGAATCTCACAAACTTTTAAAATTAAAATTAACATGTCCTGACTTTGTTAGGTTTACTTAATCATTTATTAAGCACTGTAAGGAAATTATCTATGTGGACCATTTTCTGCCACTCATCTGGGCCCCCACAACCCAGGGCCATATAAGTGTCAGAAAACAGATGGATGGATGTAAGGAAAAATGTTTTACCCTCTTGGTGGTGCTTCTTGGCGAAGGAAATGTCCCCATCATTCTGCAGGTGGAACCTCTGAATGCATCGACGAACCAGGTCCTCCCAGCCTGGCTTCATAGACACCCGCAGCTGACTAGTATCCAGTGACGTGATCTTACCTGGACAGGTTAAATATGGCATTGATATTTGCAGGTTACTAGTCATGTTTTAGCATATGGAGCAGAATACTAACCACAATAGTAATTACACTGGAAAGCAACCACCTAAATACCTCTTTTCCACTGATGCCATGCCAGTGTTTGTGTTTAATCCAGAACGCATTGCCACTAAACTGCTTGGCCCAAAGATGGAACTACAACATCAGTGGCTGTGGGAGTGGCTACTGCAAGAAGTTTAAGAGATGCAGCCTGCAGATTCTGTCTGCCATTATTTTCTTCTCACAGAAAGTATTCCATCTTTTACTACCTAAAATTTGGTTCTACAAACTGTCGAAATGCTATCTGGTTCTCAAAAAGCACCAAGTCAGTCTTGCTCCACACCAGCACAACGTTGGTGGAAACAGGTCACTAACAATATTCACAGGCTGTTTGGAAGCTGTTTCAGATGTCAACAACATAATCTTACTGTATTTTACTTTGGCAAATTACAAGATTGATCACACAGCATATTAACACAGCATCTCCCCCTTCAGACCTACCTTGAAGGTCCTGGCGCGTAGTGAAGCTCTCATATGTGGGCATCACAGGTCTCTCTTTGACAGGGACTCTTCTTGCCACACAGATGAGACAGGACTGGAAATCTGCAGGTTTGAAAAAAAAAAAAAAAAAAGGTTACATTAATCTTTAAAGAATACATCCTGCACTCTCATGCAAGGGGGCAACGGGGAATGTGGATGAAAGGCTCTTATAGTTTCAGTAACCTTCAATACTGAAGCACCTCTAAATATAATGTAGTCAATATAGCGTCAATGACAGCGTGTGGAAAACTGATTACAGACATGCAAAAACGTATCAGTTATACTGTACTAGTTGTACAGGTGTATGTAATAATGTGGCTCCCAGTTGTATCTTTATCCTCAAATGGGGCATCATATCTCCAAACCATATCATTTTACCAGTCTAGCTGGAACACGACAGCAGCTTCAGCTTTACTCTCAGCTGCACTGTTAACCCTGTCTGTTCCACAACCTTAACATCAAACACACCCGCAGCTTCACCTCAGCACTGAAATCAAACAGGACAACTGTGACCTCACCCCCGACATCGATGTCAGCACTACTCCGAGTCAGAGTCAATCTACACATCAACGTAAACCTCAGTCTCAACCTACAGCCTTCACTCTGTCCACCAGACATCCACCTCTTTGACGTGGGAGAGACTGGCACAATATCTGGTTGTCAGACATCTAAAATTAGATTGGCAGACAGATTCTTTTCCCTAATGTGCATGTGTGTGTGATTAGATTAGATGGGAAGATGACAAAGTGCCACACACTAATTAGTCTCTCCCAGTGGATGGGAGGGAAAGTAGAGAGAAGTGATGATGGAAGGAGGACAGGACACAAGAGACTGGGAGACCCAAGATGGTAAGAGTGATGGGAAAGTGACAGAAAGTCAAGATGCAGACTGGGAGGTGGCGAAAAAAGAAAATAACAGTGAAAAGATGTGCACAGATGTAGAAGGGACAAACTCAGAAAAACACTAACAAATAGAGATATGAAAATAACAAAAAAGGGACCAACATCAGTAGAGACAGAATAAGACTTGAAAACAAGGACTGCAAATAGGAAGCAAGGAAAAAGGCAAAGAGTGAAAAGTGAACATGAGAGGGTGAATCTTGGATAATAAAAGAAGAAAAATTAAAAGGACAGAGAAGAGAAAACTACAACTATGGAGAGGAAAGGCAAGAGTGATGAAAAGCAAATACCTTCCCCCTCTTCTTTGATTGACTTGGGTTCGGAGACAGCAAAACATTGCATGGTCTCATACTTCTGTTGTGCTGAGTCCTGTTGATCAGAGGCCAGCCGGGCTTCGCCGTCAGCACGAGGGTTGATCAGCATTCGACAGTTAAAGGTGTGGCTGTTCCTGTTGGACGAATCACTGTTGCGATGATTGACTGAAAGGCAAAGAGAGATGCCAAAACAAAGAGGAGACAGATGATATCAGCATATGCATGTTAAATAAAAAGCTGGTGTTAAAATTTGGGATCTAAAATTCTAACATAAACACTGCAGCAAACCTCCACATCTTTTATCCCTAAGACAGCCTCAAACAAATTCATCTAAAGAGATGAAGGCTACAAGAAAAGCTAATTTAGCAAAGTAGGAAATTCTCTTGGCAGTAAACTACTAGCCACAACCTATTACTAGATATGCAAAATTATCTAAAACAATCACTTTTTCTGCTTCCTATCAATATGGCAGAGTTTAGAAATAAGGTTAGAAATAATGTGAAGATTCTCTTTCGCTGCTGCCAAAGTCAATAACTTTCTCACCCAAGCTCTTGGGCAGGAGGTTCTTGATGAACTCGGCATGATCTCCAACATGCAGCACGCTGTAAACGCTGGTGTTCATCAGCTCCTCCTGCTGGTAGCGCAAATACTGGCTGACATTCTCCGACACAAACACTATGTTGCCTTCCATGTTGACAACAAAAAAGAAGCCATCCAGGGCCTGAAGGTGGATGGGGAGACCAGATGAAAGAGACAAGTTAAAGAGATGAAGGAAAACATGAAGAGGGGAAAAAAGGAAAAAGGGAAGAAGACAAGTTGGAAGGAGAGTTATGGTGAGACTTGTGCTGCAACATCTCCAGTTAAGGTTTAGATACCTACTATTGTTGTCATTCTATAAATACTAAAATACCAAGCATGATTCAAGGTACTGCAGCACATCTCAGTGACGACTGTGTGTGATTTTTTTTTGTCTTTCATTCCTCTCAACCCAACACTTTCCACCTAAATGTACAAACAGTGATTTTTTTTTTCCCTTAGCATGTCCATGTTTACACAAGCCTATCCTAACACTGGTGCAGAACAGAGTGAAATAGAATACAATGGAAAATGGTCTCGGCTTGAATGATGTTTATCTATCAGACTCCAAGCAGACACCTCAGCAAGTGTTGCTGCTGGTGAACGCTATATATAGCCTGTGTGTATGTGTGGTCAGGCTCCTCCCCTCCTTTTCTAATCTGGCTTTTCACAAAGGTATTTATACCTCACTGGGTCCTATGTTATACGTCATCACACACCCGTGATACACATACACTCAAGTAGGCTGGATGACGGCATTACAGTTTGTCAGAGGAATTCTTATCGCTCTGTGTCACTGCAGAAAGATGCTCTAAATTGGTTTATGATGACAACATACATGAAACATTTGCAGCCACAATCACAATGAGGTCCGATCTCCTTTTCAGCATTTGCATTTTTCCCCTGTTTCAACTGTTGTAATGGTGGCATCTGGAACAAGTGACAAGCTCTCATAATCATTCTCACATTCTCTTACATAAAATTATGTTGCACTGCCCTGTTTTGAAGCACCAGATTAGTGAATTGAAACAGTTTAGTTCTTCCTCTCAGTTTTGGTAGCTGTGAAAGTGTTACAGGTAACTTTTATCAACAGGAATAATCTTTCTTGGTTTCACCATTGCACCTACAAGTAAGTTCTTCTGATCATTACTGCTTTGACTGTCATAGGCTTTTTTTCCCCAACACTTTTATTGCAGCCAGACAACTTCTGGTTGAACCTACCTCCAGCATCATGGGCCCAAGAGCATCTTTATCAATAACACCTTGCCCTGTGGACGAGACATCCGCTTTCTGCACCTCCTCAGCATCGGCCACCGGAGCCTTTTCTGTAACAGACAGGAAGAAGGGTGGTTAAAAATAATTTATACGTCTGACTTTTTTTTAAAAAGGAGAAATACCTAAAACAAATGGTGATCTTTAAGTCAAGAAAAGCCTTTTATTTACTGGTTTCAATGCAGGGCTGTAATGACATTTTCACTTTTCATGGTTATTGTGGGCAAAAAAAAAAAATCATAATAACAATATTATTGTGATACCTACAGAAAATTACAAAATAAAAAAATAAAAATAATAATGTTATCAGTCAAATTCATTTATATCTTTCTTTGTTTTATGTGGTCTAATTAATCACAGTCGTAAAAGCAATTAATTTGAACTCCCACACATGCCTCGCTTACTGTTGACTCACTTTCATATTTTCTGAACATTTTCACCTGTCATTCATGCAGGTATGCAGAGATTTTGTACAAAATAATTTAAAATACAAGAGCGTGGAGGTGATGCGAGAGTCTGTAACCAGAACAAATAATAAATCTAAGAATAACAAATATCACAGTTATCTTCAGTACACTTTTATTGTGACATCCCTATTCAATATTATATATATGAATAAAACAATAACCATAATAATAATAAAGACCCTACATTCCTTTAGCATCCCAGAGAACAGAAGAAAAAAAACTTCACAAAACACTTGAAGTAATGTAATTAATGCATGACTCATTGATGATGGAGTATGTCAGAAGTTAAGGCTCAGCATCAAAAGGAAAGCTTGTTGTTTTCTTGGAAAGCCATCTTGTCAGACTGAAGCTATGAATAAAATACCCACTAAGAGGGAGAGCTAGAGTTCGCTGTAGCTCTCCCTCTTAGTGGGTATTTTATTTTTCCAGAAAACACTGACAGCATTGTTTTTGTGATGATGAAGCCTTCAGGCAAACACACACCCACTCACAGACTGTGTTTTTATGTACACGAAGACCTTTCACATTACATTCTTTGGCTAGTCCTTACTCTAACCTTGTGCTTATATAAACTCTAAACCAAAGTTTTCCAACAGCATGATGATGTGTAGGTTTCAGTGCCTGGGATGTCATAGGCAGCAGGTATCACTACACTAATGTTTTTTACATTTTACACTTTTATAGCCATATCAGAGGTCAGTCTCCACTCTCCTCCCTGGCTTTACCACTGGACTGTTAAGCCTCCCATGGCCCCATTAGGCCACATAGCTCACATTCCTGTTGTGGGACCAGAGTTGTACAGAGTCATCAGCCTTAAACCCTGTCACTGTAGAGCATGGGGTGGCTCTGTAGTGTAGGTTGGATGTTATTAAAGTTACAGTCTGCATTGTTTTAAAAATCAATACATTTGTTATAATGCATTTGACATGATCAATTTGTGCTCAAGTTTGGACTCCAATTTGCATGAAGAGGCAAAAGAGAGATTCTGCATACCACTGCCTATAAATTAAGCTTACATAATCGAAATGACTTTCAAGCAATATCTTTCAAGCTAAACATCACAGCAAAAACACTCAATACCGGCACTCAAACTTGCATATGAATGACTTATTAACATTTTTGTACTCTATATAATGCAGTCTGCAGTATTGACAAATGCATGGCTCATTAGATCTAAACAGCTTAATCCAAGCCAATACCTTAACCAGCAGTTTCCATAATGAGACAACTTCAGTTTTAACAAAGCAGGGAGATAAATCTACCTGCTTTCAAGTGGGTGAAATCCCTTTTCTACATTACAGTTTTTCTCAATCGCTTTGATGAAATTTTCACATCAGGAGTGTCATTCTCACCACTCTTAATCCAGTTCTCAAAACAGTTAAGGCATTTCTCATAACACTGACTCACCTGTGCAAAACACACTAAAACAATCAAGACCTTTTTCACATGTGTCAAGACATGCAAAGTCAGTCAATCACTTCAACTCTGTGATCAATGAATAACAATCTTTCACCACTGTTTTAAGACTTAGACATCAAATGGTTTTATACTTTTATCCAAACTTTATTGACTTTGAAAAAATCACTGCAAAAAATGTTGGCCTAATGTAGAATAAAAAGTGTTCACACACAAACGTGCACTATGAAGGATTTAATTAATATAACAGATATAACAGAGAACATAGCACTAACTATTGTATAGCACAGTAAAGTCAAACCATATACACTCACCAGCCACTTTCTTAAGTACACCTGTTCAACTGCTCGTTAACACAAATATCTAATCAGCCAATCACATGGCAGCTCAACTCAATGAATTTAGGCATGTAGACATGGTCAAGAATACCTGCTGAAGTTCAGCATCAGAATGGGGAAGGAAGGTAATTTAAGTGACTCTGAACGTGGCATGTTTGTTGGTGCCAGACAGGCTGGTCTGAGTATTTCAGATTTTTCCCACACATCCATCTCTAGAGTTTACAGAGAAAGGACAGAGAAAGAGAAAATATCCGGTAAGCAGCAGTGATCTGAGCGAAAATGCCTTGTTGATGCCAGAGGTCAGAGGAGAATGGCCAGACAGCTTCAAGCCAATAGGAAGACAACCACTCGTTACAACCAAGGTATGCAGAAGAGCATCTCTGAATGCACAACATATCAAACCTTGAAGCAGATGGGCTGCCACACTGGGTGCCACTCCTGTCAGCAAAGAACAGGAAACTGAGGCTACAATTCGCACTGGCTCACCAAAAGTGGACAGGAGAAAATTGGAAAAACACTGTACTCCAATGGCCTCCACAGTCACCAGATCTCAGTCCAGTAGAGCACCTTTGGGATATGGTGGAAGGGGAAGTTGGGATGAGCAGCCGACAAATCTGCAGCAAATGCATGATGTTATCATGTCAATATGGAACAAAATCTCTGAGGAATGTTTCCAGCACCTTGTTGAATCTTTGCCATTTAGAATTCATGCAGTTCTGAAGGGAAAAGAGGGTCCAACCCGGTACTAGCAAGGTGTACCTAATAAAGCAGCAGTAAGGGTATATGTATAGTATATGCTTGTGTGTATTTAGCAGTGCCATGACATGCACCTGTGATACAAGACAGAGAACATGTGTTTCTATTTGCTTTCAAGAGAAAAGCAGCTTCACTACTACCACTGACAGTGTGTGACTGGCCTTGCTCTTTCATACATATTTGAAAAAAGTTTTGATTGAAACACAAATTTAATGCTGGACAATATTAAGATAAGTGAGCAGTCTGTAGTTCTGATTGACAAAAGTACAAACTGTTTTGATCACTTGTGAGATTCAGAACTGCATCAACACAATAACAAAACATATTTAGCATTTAAGTATGTGTAGAAACAATAGCAGTGTGTACAAACACAATGAGAAAGGCTAATGTGGGTGGTGAAATGCGTTACTGATTTGAGAACTGCTTTAAGAGTGGTGAGAGTGATGTTCCTGACGTGAGAATTGCATAAAAGCGATTGAGAAAAACTGTAATATAAAATGTCTAATATGTGTGTATATTTATTATATTTTACTGTAAACAAAGCAGGCTGCCAAAGTTTCATACAGTTTTGATGGTCAGTGTAGCAATTATTACCCTTGAGATAAATATCGTTTCTTTTATGGTTCAGCTATGTATTAACTGCAGAAAATTCAAAACACTTTGGTGGACAAAGAATGGTGATTAGACTCCATCCAGCACCAGTCTTCACTCTAGTTTGGCATTTATAATTTACCACAAACCTATCCTCTAGACCTGCTTATTCAATTTAGGTAAATGGGATTCACCTTGGGAATGCTGAAACAATTAACTGATTAAACAAATGATGGATGGAAAATTAACTGCCAACACAACTGATTGCTTCATTACTGTATACAAAAGATGGAAGTTACCCACTGGTAAGTGGAATTCCCTTGTGGAGCCTTAAGCAGAGTGTTTTTGCCATCACTGGTGTTTTTGCATCTGACTGCGAAACCAAGGACATCGCACCCTCATATGGTAGTGATTTCTCAATCACAAGGTCGGCTTGCCTTAAAGCATACCGCATTTTATCCTCCTTTTTGATTCTAACGGGGACCATAATTTATAAAATAAACATCATGCTGTATTCTTGAAACTATTGGAGACCATAACTTTACAGAGGTCACAGAGAAGGAGGCTGAGGGCCTTATTCCAATGAGACTACTATGCAACCAGAAGTCTTTCTGTAACCAAACAAGTGTATCCCCTGATGGCTATTAGCAAGGATTCATGCATGAGCGGTTCAGGCTTCAACACTCTCACAATGACAAACTGAATCGTGGATCCGCTGCTTAGCTTTGCTCTCTGTGCTTGCACTGAAAAGACATCTTCCGCTCCTGAGCGAGGTGGTTGCTCATCCATTTGGCATCAAAACAGAGTAGAAGTTGATCACTGCAGTGAGTAATTACCCTGAACAAAGTTAGTGACAGGCAACTAGCTTGGCTCATGGTGTTTTTCTCTTTATTTTCTAACTTGCTTGGTCATTTTTGTTTTTTCATTTTTACTTTCTGACACATACACACTATCGTGACTGGAAGCTACAGTTGCAAAGTATTTCTTTCCAACAAGAAAGATGAGCTCACAGAAGTTGCAATGTAAACATATAAATACTACACAAACACACTCATCTTCTATAATTTTACCTCGCAGTACGTATAAATAGGAGGTGTGGACCAAACAACATAAACACATACCTTGTCACCTGATGCTGTTTGACCATCATGAATGGATAAGTACAATGCTATCTACTCTTCTGTTTGTTTTCTGTGAGCTTTCCATCACGTGACATTCTTCTTTCAATTCATGCGTGAAACCTACTTCATCATGTTAAAAACATGTAGACAATAGTGGGTTTCTGAAGTTGACCAGGCAGCTGTGGGACTTGTGTATTATTTGTCTGTATGTGTGTGTGCTTGTTCAGCTGTTGTTTTCAGACCCAAACAGCGCAGTGACACATGGACACCAACTGGCTGATCGCAGGAACAAAAAGAGGAGAGAGGACATGAGAAAATGAGTGATGAAGACAGGAAAGAGAAGAGATAAAGATAAGGGGGAGAGAGAAAAGTGGAAGTAGAGTAGAGAGGACAGAGGTTGTGTAGGAGACATTAAAGATACAATAGATTAACAGAATGAGGAAAGGAAAGGAAAGGAAAGGAAAGGAAAGGAAAGGAAAGGAAAGGAAATAATGTAGGAAAGGAAAGGAAAGGAAAGGCAATAATGTAGGAAAGGAAAGGAAATAATGTAGGAAAGGAAAGGAAAGGCAATAAAAGGAAAGGAAAGGAAAGGAAAGGAAAGGAAAGAAAAGGAAAGGAAAAGAAAAGAAGGATGAAAGAGTGAATAAAAGAAGGGAGAGAAAGGAGATGAAAGAAAAAAGGATAGAAATTGAAGGAAATGAAAGGACAAAGATTACTGAGGAAGGGTGAAAAGGCAGATAAACAAATGGGAAAAAAGAGTGGATAAAAGAAGGGCAGGAGGGAAAGAGAAGAAGAAACACAAGGATAGGGAAGCAGTAAATTATGATAGAAGCGTGAAAAAGTGAATAAAAGAAAGAGGGGAAAAGGAGAGAAGGAAACAAGAAGAAAATGATAGAAAGGAATCAAAGATGATACAGGAAGGGTGAAAAGGAGCCAAAAGAATAAGAAAAGAAGAACAGTAGATAAAAGAAGAGGGGAAAAAGAGAAAAGACAAAGGAAAGGAAAGAAAGGAAAGGACTTAGTAGGATGAGGAAATGAGGAAAGAAGGGAGATGTGAGAAGATTAGAAAAGAGGCATTAAAATTAAATTAAATTAAAAATACAGACTGTAGAAAGGTGACAGAATGATTAAAAAAGTGAAAGAAAAGACTGAGAGGTGGTGGCAAAGGTGGGGAGGTAAATAAAGAGAGACAAAGGGAAGAGGAGCAGGAGTTGAGGAGATCGTGAGGCAGATCTTCCTGCTTTCTTCTGAAGGCTTACATCATGTTGGTCAGTGTTACATAACTGCTCTGCCTCTGTCTGTCTCGCCATCATCACACACACACTGTCATTATAGAGTCTGCGTTTACACTCATATTTCCTCTTTTCGCATTAGTGTGTTGAGTCTACTGCAAGTCCCAGAAGGATGAGTACTTGTGATATATAGGATGGAGCAATAGTTTAGACCAATTCAAGACTACATTAGGCGTTCAAGTAATGTTAAAAGACACTGTGTCTGAGACTATGTTATAACAGTCAGAGCTTTAAGTCAATAGTTGGTTAATAGCATGAATGTGGTTTCTTTTGGTTCAGATGGTAAAATTAAGCTGCGGTGACACATGAATGGTCTTTCTTTCAAGTGGAAGGGGTATAACATGTGAGAAGCTCCAAAAAGCCATTTCTATAATTTCATGTTAGGCTTAGGCTGGTACAGACATAAGATTATTTATGAGTCTCCACTTCCAACAGCAACACTCTCCTCTGGCAATTTTTTCATGTTTGTGGTTGTGAGAACATGAATAGACGCTCTTTGATTATGAAACAGTTGTCTGAGAAAACATGTTTGATGTTACTTGCTACTTTCCTTAGAAGTTGAACTTTTCTCAAGCAGATTCCTGTCCCCAAAAAACAGGCCTAGTGTTTGTCCTTTTTAATACCACTTCAAATCAAATGAAATTCAAGACCAAATTTGCAAAGTGAAAAGTAAGCACATTAATGTCAGTTGAAAATTAACAGTGAGGTAAAATAAAATTATGTACTTGAGTTCTAGAACATTTTCCAAATGTTAAAATGAAAAGAAAACAAAAATATCATTGTTGTCCCAAACCATTCCTTGATGCTGAGTTTCACACTGTTCAATTTGCTTAATAAGCACTCCTGGGCACTGGCTTTAACCAAAAAGAGTAATTGTTATTCTTAAATTGTTCATAATTAAACTTGCATATTACCATTTCTGTTGGCTTGCCTGCTGGCAAGGTCTTCTTCATCGCTGTCATCATCATCTTCTTCTTCAGGGTTTCTGCCAGTAAAGTCCCCAAATTGACCCCTACCAAGCCTCTGGGTTTTTTGGATTTTCAGGATGATTTTTTTTTTTTTTTTTTTTCAAAAACTACAACTGTTAAAGTTAGGTAAAGTATCTAATCAGCCAACTGTTTCAGTTTTTCAGCTGTCCGCTTATGTTCATTGATTAAGTTAGACTAAACCATTCAGCGGTGTACGTGAACAAGGTTAACTGTGATTGAATGCTTTTCTTCAAAACTGCAACATTTTGTTCCTGGAAATCCTTGCTGTGAAGTGACTAAAAACACGTAAGATCTATCCAAACCGATCCATTGATTCCTGTTTCGTAATTACTTTGAGGATCCTCTGACTTTTCCTCTTATTTGCAAATGTATATTTAAGGCATTTTAAAACTTTTTAAGGACAAATACCCTGAATGTTGGCAAATCAAAAACTAGTGTGTGGCTTTGGCTTGCCCTTGTTCATGAGCTCTTATCATCACGAGTCAGCTAGCTATCAACTTTTCTTGCCATCAGCCAGTTTTTATAAATGCTAGCAGGATGGCTTTAGGGATAAAATGTCTGTCTGATGGGGGCAGTGTCATCTTGACAACCACTGAATGGATTTGTCTCAAGTGGACAGATTCCACAGATTTTGGCAATAGCCAGACCTCCAACTCCACCAGCAGTTAGTTAGATGGTTGTTTCGTAATTACTTTGGGGATCCCCTGACTTTTCCTCTTATTTGCAAATGTATATTTAAGGCATTTTAAGACTTTTTAAGGACAAACACCCTGAAAGCTGGCAAATCAAAAACTAGTGGGTGGCTTTGGCTTGCCAAGCACAAGCAACAAGCACATTTATTAACATTTAGTTATTATTATTATTATTATTATTATACAGGGAGTAAAAGAGAGTATATCCTCACCCTGCTCCTTGATCTGCCTGATCTGCCTCACTGTCTCCTTGAGGATGGCACATTTGTCTGGCTTGACGTTGAGGTCATCCATGTCGTTGATGTTGGCAAAGATCAGCTCTGCCAGCTCTTCGATGTATTTGTTCTCCTGCTCCCGGTTTCTCCTCTCAGTGCTCCTCTTAGGGCTGGAGGACAAGAAGAGAAACAAAGACATCATTAAAAGAAATTAATGAAGTCAAAACCATGATAACTGAATTGGTGCTGTGCTGTATGGCATTATAGCTGCAGCTGAGGACATCACTGTGCTGTGCAACACTATTACTTTACATCGCTAAAAATGTTTCTACAAATTCAAGAGTTAGTCACTTGCATGCTCAGTGTATTGACTACTTCTCTTTTGTGAGACAAAGAGATCCTCAGTAAAATTAAGTTCATAACCTCAGCCGCAACATCAACGTGTCCTCATTATAGCCTCGGTGCACAGATCGCAGTGCATCGTCATTACAACAGCTTATACAGTTAACTGTTGTCTAAAAAAAATGCTGCTGCAGCATTTTTCTATACTGACCTAAATTAATCACTCCCTTTTCTTCTTAATGAGCCATAAACTATCATGCCATTTATTACTACTTATTTATTTATTTAATAATGTGACAAAAATCTAACCAACCAATACATATAAAATGAGCATCTTTATAATTAATAATCGAGTATTCTACAATGAAGTAGTAAGGATTTAGTTATGAGAAATTCTTATTGTACAGTCTTTACCCTAAAATATAAAGCGCCTTGATGTGACTGTTGTTGTGATTTGGTGCTATATAAATAAAACTTAATTGAAATTGAATTATTGCGAGGAGGCTTTATGTGTAATAGTGATGTCCTGAGGCTGTGTGTGGTGGATAAAGGTTTCACCTGGGCCCCAGAAGGTCTGACTGACAGTCCTTCCTCTTCAGAGAGTCTCCCCCTCTGGGGGGCTCTGGGGTGTCCCCCCTCCCACTACTCATCTTCAGCAGATATCAGCACCTAGAGGGAGAAAAGCAAATACAGATGCAGAATATAGTTAGAGTTTGGCACCTAGGCTGCAAGCTCATAGCTCCCTGCAAATATGTTACATATAAAATTGGGGAATGATGAGTACATCTACCCCCTGGAGACTACGGGTGGATGCTGGGGTGGTGGAGGGGTTGCAGCAGCACTGACATGTCAGAAGGGGAGATGCATCCTAAATAGACTGCCAAGTTGTGTGGGTGGGTTCTGCATATGACGTGAGGGGAGTGAGACACGTTATGAGTGTATGACCGATTTCAGGCATATCCAGATAGCTTATTGTTAGCCTTATCTGCAAAATAGTAAAGCACAAACACGTAATCTAGATGCACTGGACCAAAGCAGCACAATTGCAGCAGAGCACTGTGGACATTACATCCTTAAAAACTGACAGTTAAAAGTGCTCTTCTCACTCCTAGATGAGCTTTACTGCATTATTTACAGACAAGAGTTTAATGTGCTGAAGATGTACACAAACTGCATTTTGTATAATCAGGGAGTGTGCTCGTGACTCCCGAACACAATGTACTATTGTAAAGTGCCCGCAGGCAATATGTGGGAGGCCCAGTGGGAATACAGTAGGTGTCAATAATTACTTCAGTTAGAAACAGCTAATTTATGTAGGCATTAACACTGTTCTTACATGAACAATTCTGGCATTTGAGTTTAAGGTCTTCGGTAGCAGTCATAATGACGACAGCCAAACTGTTTTAAGAATATTTTTGTCATCCTGAAAGAAATGAAAAGAAGAAAAGTATAGACAGGTGGGAAGACGTTTAAATTAAACACTTCTTGGCAGGGAAAGTTGCACCATATGGTCACCTCATGTGGCTAGACTTTCAAAAACACTACTTGCAAAACCCTTATTGGTCTAACATGGTCAACTCTCTGTTTTTGTCACTGAGTTTTACCAGATCTTTAAATTGCACCAATTACAGCTGTGTAATATATCAGCTATCTGGCAGTTGCCTATGTTTTTTTTTTTGAAGAAATA
>VUQI01026081.1:0-14383 GCA_015106735.1 Paratilapia polleni | reverse complement strand
GATTGAAGTCTGAAGAAACAAGACATATTGGCAATTCAACAATTTATTCATTTAACAAACAGGGGCCTCAGTAGCATGTGGAAGAACCCACAACAGAGCCACACAGCCACAACAGCATGGCGCCTCCTCCTCATGCTGGTCACCAGATTGGTCACATACTGTGGGATGGCATCCCATTCTTCAACCAGCATTTGTAGAAAGCCAGCCAGTGTGGTTGTGTTGGTCACTCTGGCACACACAGCACATCCAAGCTGATCCCACAAGTGTTCAATGGGGTTGGGATGGGGTCAGGACTGCAGTCAGACCATTCCATCCTCTCAAATTCTGGAGGTAAGCTGTTTGGAATTGGCAGAGAAGATCTGGCAAGTTCTTCATGGACGCAACCCACATACTCGACTCTGCTGCTCAACCCACAAATACATTTTCCTTACAAAAGTGGCACTATTTAAAGGGAAATAAACAGGCTTTCCAACGGTTTGAGATTTATTGCCAATTACCATTGTTACAACAAAGAAATAATTGACCAAACGCGAATTTCCTTACTTTTTATTAAGTTTAGATACATTCGGAAAATCAGCAGGGGTTTTGGAGCTTTCTAAGAGTTGTTGCTATTCGGTCTAAAGTTTATTGCTAAATGACATCATCGAACTAACTGCAGGCCTGGTGGTGTTGCTGGTGTTTGCAGCTAATTAAATCGTGCAGCTCAAAATGTCTGCTGACTTTCATTTGGTTTTTAAAAATAACATCACCCTTTTTCTCAGGGTGAGTGGTGATCATTAAAAGCATATTTAAAGAGCAGTGCAACTCAAAGCAGAGATACACTAAGCGGGTTGTTTTGTAAGATGTAAGAGAACAGCATATTTTTAAGTTGAGATTTGCCATGTATGCATATTTCCCCCTTTTGAGAAAAGTTTAAGCTTACTGACCACAACTGATGTGCATATCTTCAACCGCATGGCATGCAAAGGTTCCTGTCCAGAACTGGTTTTGTCATGGATGCAGGGTCCCACTACATTTGACTCAGCACAAACAGCAGCAAGCTGTTACCCTCATACATATGTAAACTTTGCTCCTGCTTTCCTGATAAAAGTCCACAGTCAATTGGTAAGTGTTTGCTTTATTGTGCAAATGACCCACATTCTCTGGGTCTGGTATCAGACAGAAAGCACAGATCAGCCAATTTAAAATTCAAAAGGCTTGCAACAATGGGTAGGCTGATTGTGAAATTCTGGGCTGATACTGATTACCAATGTTTTATTTAAAAATCTGGCCGATAACCATATGGCTACTTAAAAAATGCTAACATATTCCCTCATTTGTGCAAAGAAAACAAATAAATCTTAATTATAAAAATACATAATTTGTATTGTTTAAAGATTTAAAGATAGTCTAAAGACTGTCTTTAGACTATCTTTAAATCTTTAGTCAGCACAAAATGATTGTGATACACTAAACATTTGCAGTCTTATTTGTTTGCCATCGAGGCCGATATCAGCAGACAATGATGTTTGAACGGTACATTGATGCATTCCTACTTTCAAGTTTGCAACGTCTCCCAATATGTTGCTGTATTTATTTTTGTACTTTTTCTGCATCTCAAATAGTGTAACATTACATAGAAACTAAGGTCAGGTCTGTAGAGTCTGTTTATGCAACAAATTCTGCTGTTTTTATTGTGGCCATTACCTTTGATCTAAAACGTTTCATCAGAGGAGTGATTAAATCAAAGAGCTCGTCCTTTGTCCTCTACTTCTACCAGAATGACAACACACCACATCCTGCACGCATCAGTATTTAGAGAAGAACCACTATACTGTTTTTAATTTCGCCTTTATGCTGAATGGCAACCCTCAATACACTACCCAGCAACTGCGGATGTTCAAGAGTTTAATTCATGCCTCATTTAGTCTATAACTGTGATAGTTTTAACATTTAACCTTGCAACTTTCAGCCTGTAGCTTTAACTGTTTAATATTATTCCAGCTATTTAAAATAAAAATACAGGATGTAGCCTACTGACGACCTCTTTTGTTTAAAAACACAGCAGGGGGGAAATAGAGTGGTTTCTTTGCAGGAAAAAGTTCTAGTAGGCTAACGTTCACTAATTGACAGAAATTTCTAAGTGAGTTTAGATGTTTGTCAGTCAGTTTGTATCCTACTAACATATATAACAGCATCACATAAAATATTCTTGGTCTTGTTTAGGCTAAAGCCAGACCACAATGTCCACAACGGAAAAAGACGATCTCTCACGTGCGCACGTGAACGCGCACCGAATTGCACGGACCAATCAGCTTACAGAAAGTGGCCCATCTCTTGTTTGTCCTCTTCTCTACGCGGACCTTTTGTTTTCCTGTTTCAGAACTGTAAAGGCGTGCATTTGGGTTTGGGTTTTATTTTTAAATCTCTTTTTTTTTGTCACACATGGCGCAACTTCCTCAGAAGTTTTGGTACCACTTCTAAGTTGGCGGTTGCTATGGCTGCGAGTTCATGCGAGGCGGTAGAGAGGGAAGTGACGAGAGGGGCTGTTGTTGGGACACGTGACCAGAGCTGCACTGATCTGTTTTGACAAGCAGTAGGGAGGGAAGTGAGGAAGGGAGGTAGACTGTAAGCATCACGACTAGGAGGATTCATTGTTCCTTTCATCTGCATTTCGCCTGAATAATATTAGTATCGACCTACTCCTCTAGCTTTAGCAGTCAGCTGGGCTGTCAGCAGCTTCATAACAACCGCTGCACCGTAAAAGCTCGTAGGAAACGTTCCCGTCGTCACCGAAGCGTTCGGTCGGAGTCGGACTATTTGTTGTCGCTTTGAAAAGTTTTAATGAGGATCACAAAGGAAGTCAGTACAGGTGGCGTTTCTAACGCGAAGTAGATGGCGACGATTCGAGCTTCGTGGACGGACAGAAAGTGGACCATGTCCGTGTGATATCGCCGGTTATCATTTCGCGAGAAGAATGATAACGCTGAAAATGTTCTCATCGTAGCAGAGAAAATACCGAGACCGCCCGTCATCGGTATTAGCAGCTGAGCCGTGGCTACCTGCACTACACTGGGGGTTGGGGATGTTTGGGAGGTCGTCGTCACTAGCAGCCGCTTAATACAGAAACAGTAGGGGTTAGTTGGTTGAGTTTGCTTTCTGGCTAGCACTGCTGAGTTAGCAAACCCCCTCCCCCGAGTCTTGGTAGTATCGTGGTGAGGACCCAGCGTTACACGAGTGGGGACACCGAAATGAACCAGGACATAACTACGGTTCAGGTGGTGGAATTTGAGACTAGCTGTAAGAGTAGCCGGTTTGCTAGTTAAATTATTTGTAATCAGACTGATTACACGCTATCAAGCAGACTGACAGTCCTTAACCTCACTGTAACTGGCACTCGCTATCAGCTATCTTTGTGTTGGACAATACAGCGCGACTCGATGGCAGCAGACAGTAGCATGCTAACAAAGCAATGCTTTGTTGTTGGATAGGGGGCAGTTGGCACCAACACACAGGCTTCACAGCTGATATTATTGCTTAGGTAACGCAGCTACTCTCAGTCAAAGAGGGGTTTAAGGGGTCCAGACACCACTGTGTTACTGTTCAGGCTGGGTGTGATAGAAGAAAGAGAAGACTGAGAAGATCTCTGCAGGAGCATCTGAAGGCAACCTGATGACACTGGACAACATGAAGCCCGAGCGAGGTATGTGGGCTACAAGAAACACACACACACACACACATATATATATATATATATGACACATACACAGACCTCTCTGGGTTGGTTAGTGTTTGGGCAAGCTGTGCATTTCTGACTGACTGTACCCATTTCCCCGAGAGAAGAATCAGGCCAGAGAATTATGTAACAGCTGGTCAGCCTGGTCACTGGTTATGTGAATTAACAAAGCCTGACCTGGGTAAATGAGGATGTGTGTGTGCAGTAAAACCCACATTTGCTGCTCTAGTTTGGATTGTTAACCCTGTCAGCTCTTTTATTTCCCCGTTTTTGCATCAGCATACAACCTGCAGCTCTTGTTTTGATAGTCTCTTGCACAGGGCTGCTGCAAAATGTTCTTGACACCCACCCTGTTGTGGAAATAAGGCTCCTGCCTTATGCTCTGCAACCTGTTTACAGCTTGCTGTATCTGCAGCAAGAGGTGAAACAGGGACAGAGGGGGACATCCTTGTTTGTTTCAGTGTGATTATGCTAATTATACTATTGCATCAATTTGCAAAGGGTAACTCCGTACCTAAATCTCTGCCCTCGGACAGTTAACAATAGGTTTTGTATAAGCTCCTTTATTGTGTTGGCTAAATTATTCACTAAGTAAATGATTCACTTGGTGACTGAGTGGTTGTTTGTAATCCAGGGTTTTGGTGGCTTGAATTTGTGGCAATAGCAAAATAGCACCATAGTTGGAAGCAATGAAGGGTCACTGTTTTAGTCTTTGTGTTTACATATGTTATGAAACTGCAGGCAGGCTGCTGACTGGCCTGAGTGGGCTCTTACTTAAGCACAACATGCTGATAATAGGACCCCTACACCACACAGTAAACATGTGCCCTATATGGACACAGGCTTTTAATCCCAGCCTTACCTTTCCTTGCTTGTAGGATCCTTTATATAGAAACACTGAGACAAACATTTGTGGGATGTGACTTGCCAGAGTAAAGGGCACACTGATTGACACAGTACAGTGTAATTATAGCCTAATAATGCAGCACAGCATACTGGGTCAACTGAGCAGCCAAAAACAAACCTGCTGGTGCTGTTGATTTGCAAATAATCTGTATGTGTCTTCCTGCCTTGTACAAGACAGTAGATTGAGAGCTGTTGGCCTGAGACACGTTTCTACAGTGCGCCTGTTCTTCACCCTTCATGGATTATCGCTGTCATGTTCTAATTATGAAAGCCTGTGCCAGTAAAAGCTGCACCACAGCAGTAGCTCCCCATTTGACTGGCAGACACTGTGGTGCTATTGTTATTTTGAACATACTGAGCCGTTCCTGTGGTGGAGATGCCAGATTGCTTATAGGCTAGATGCCTTCTTTTTCTTGCCTCACTTCTCAGAAAAAGGGACTGCAGTGGAGAGGAGAGGAGCTGTTTACTCAAGCAGCATTTTCACACCTGAACTCTAGACACTGTCAGGGTAATCAGGGCGGTCTCTGTCCAGAGCTGCCCTTTCTCACATGTAGCAGACACTCAGCTTAGACATTGACCTGCTTTATTCTCACATGGGCTCAGTCATAACATTACAGGGACTTTGTCTCAGAAAACCACTCCACTGACAGACTGATTGGGACATGTATTTTCTCAAACACACATCCACTGGGTAATGTCCAAATGTTCAGTGATGCAGTGCAAGGGCCAGATTTTTCTAAGCGGGCCAAATTAATTTCAATCACAAAAATGCGTCGATGAGAGTGGAAAGTTCCGCAGGTGATCTACTAACAATGAGCTAATTTATAAGCAAAGACAGCGCCAGTTAATTTCAGTAACAACCAGCATCCTACCAAGAGCAGTGCAATTTAGCAGCCCTGATGAGGAAGCAAGTAATCTACTGCCCAAAATAGTACATTTAAGCACAGGTTTTATGGATTACCTATTAAGTTACTGTTACTGTGCTACATGTATAATGCCCGCATTTTTCTGGATTTCTTTCTTTTTTTTCTTTTCTCTGCACACTTTGTGAGGAAGAGTCAAACATTAGTCTAACATACTTCAGATAGTTCCGGTAAATTTGCTGCATTTGACAGACAGTTTAACGTGGTATGAAACAGATACTCAAAGGGAAAAAAAGAAGTCCATTTGTGATGTAGCAGAGCCGTGTGCATGCAGAAAAAACACGCAGAGGCTTTTGTGCACTCTGGAGTTGTCATAAAGGACTGATCTTTGTGTGGCTAAAAACCTGAAACACCGCAAACCCATCATGCACTGTAAAAAAAAAAAAAAAATAATAATAATAATAACTTGGCTGACTGCAATACCTGATACAAGACATATCCTTGTATATATTTTGTTCTGGGATTCTCCACTTCCCTCCAACACTCTCCATTTGTAGTACTGGTATTATTGAGGATTAGAAATATATGGAGCTTGATTCTAAGCATTTGCGTTGAGAACTCGGTGATGAGCTACAGAACAGAACCAAATCTTTGGCACCACATGTACAACTTTAAGCCATCAACTCATGCCATTACTAGCTCATTCTGATAATGTTTCCATGTCATTCCAAATAAATTAACACTCCTAGCAGTGTTAAATTTAGAGCAATTTGCTGTAAATTGCTTGCCACAAGTCTTAGTAAACCACGTTTGTGTGATTCATTTAAATATTCCCTTAGCAAAATTTTGCAATGTGAAAGGAAAACTCCTACAAATACAGAGGCAGTAAGGCCAGCTGGAAAATTAACCATGTCCGTGCTTTTCAGTCGCAAAATTGACACTACAGCTCTTCAGTAAATACTGACAGTAGCTTTTTGATCCTGCCTCAGACCGTCAGCAAATTTGGCCTCATGTGTGGATAAGACCTTCAGTAGCATGAAGGGCAGCAAGGTCAGACTGAGGGTTCCTTGGAGAGCCTTGCTTTATAAGTTTAAAAGAAAGAGCTGAACAAGTCCAGACATGTACATCTCACACTGCTTCAAGTTGCTCTGCTTTTGACCTCCCAGTCAGCTTGGTGTGAAAAGTCATACCTTCTGGGTGGATCATGAGGTGAAAAAATTCATACTCTGCCAAACCTTGCCCCTTGCCCCACCTTTAACCCCTCTGAGATGGAGCTGCTGGACTTAATGATGCTTAGTCTTTGTGCTGCTGATGACCTAAATAAACAGATCCCATATCAGGCAGATGTGACCTCTCCCAATTTAGCACAATACTTTTTATTGATTTCTGTAAAAAACAAACAAAAAAAAAAGACTCCCATACAACATAACTTAAAATATTAAAGGTATAATAACTGTTGCTCCCTTCATAAAATGGGTACATGTTTTAAATTGAAAAACACAGAGCACTGTTGTCAGACCCTTTTGTCAGCTATGTCAGAATTGCTATTTAGAAAAAGAAGGGAAAGATCAGTCTAAGTCTTTCAGAGACCTTCTGATGACTACAAATAATTTGGACATCCAAGAAAAAGAGTTTTCTTCAAGTTCATGCAGCATCTCTTTGGGGTGTTAGTGAACCATGCGTTTGTTATTAATAAAGAAAAGGAGCACTTAGATTCTGCTCAGGGGCCTAACCAGAGTCATCTGACCCCCTTGTTTTTCTGTGAGTTGAACTATGAGTCAGGACAGCATGTGTGTGAGTATGCGGGTGTGAGAACAGAGTTAGTGTGGCACAGTATACAGCAGATTGCTGTTGGCCCTAATAAGCACTGTACCGTTGAACCATGTGGCTCAACTGACAGCTTTTACAGGTCCCATAAAGAACAGATTTGGAAAACTCAGGACCTGTTTACACCAGTCAGGGAGAACATGGCTTGTCATATTGCGTTTCAGACTGTTTCAACTTAAGTGTGGTTAAGATGGCTTTTATTTGTATCCGAAAAGACATAAATTTGCTTTGTGTAGTAGAGGAAAGCATGATTCAAAACCACTTTGGAATTGTTTACGGTATAAAATCTGCTGTTTTGCTCAGCTGTGGTCCTTTTCACTATCAGATCAATGGAGCCTCATTACAAATAAATGCTAAATTGCATTAGATGTTGATTAGACATCATATAGATGAAAGTAAGAGCAACAGTCTCTTTATGCCCTCAACCACAGCTCTCATTGTCTCCGCTTTTCAAACTATATAGACTGAGATGATCTCAGAGCTAGTCATGTTAGACTTAGTCAGCTGGCAAGCCGCAGTGTTGCGTTCTTGCTCTTTGTAATGTTACTTAATGTGTTTGTGCACCAGTGCTTCCAGTTGAAGGAGTTGAACGCAAATCTACCTTCCCCCACCCTCCCAGCTCACATCACTGCCTGCCTTCTGCCGTACGTTCAGCCAGATTACAGCTGCCCCGAGATGTCCCCGACACTTGCCAGCCGATCAGAGTCTATACTCTCACTGGCGAGAGACCCATATAACACCGAGCGACACACACTGTTGTCCCGTATAGCACCTGTCTAGTCTTGTGTTGTCTTTGCATCCTCCTCTGTGGTGATTTACCTCCACAGCAGGAGGCTGACACAACAGGTGTTCTCTTCTGTTTTACTCCTCTCACACAGTTGGAGCCATCGTTATATTTTATTTATTTATATATTTTATATATTATATATTTATATATTTTTTTTCCTCATTTATTTACTGAGCTTCTGTTCACAACATACAGTATTTTAATTTCAGTCAAGTCCAGAGATATTTGGACACAATTTATGTAATTTTCCCACTGTACACCATCACAGTGAATTTGAAATGAAGCAATTAAGATGACATTGAAGTGTAGACTTTTGGCTTTAATTCAAAGAGTTAACAAAATGATTGCATTAACCATTTTTAATTAAATTAAATTGAATTCAGTTTTATTTATATAGTGCTGAATCACAACAACAGTCAGCCCACTTTATATAAAATAAGACAAAGGAATTACAGCCATTTGTCCCTCCTCTGGTCTTTCCCAAAATCATCTGGTTGTAAGACAGTTAGAAACTAAAAATCTATGAATGTATTCAGAAAAAAACATAATTTTAATGTCATTACCATTTATTTAAAAGATTCTGTTTTCTCACCTAAAGATTACAGTTTACAAAGTCTTGCAGCTGGAATTAGTGCTTTTCCATATTGCCTTTACAATACAACACCATGGCCATTTGCTGACCCAGCTACAATGAACGTGGATATTGGACTGCCCATTACACAGCCAGCTTTAGAGCTGCCTTTCGCAATGAATACCATTCAGCTGTGAGTTACTCTCCTGGCCCCCGGCGTAATCAGCCTAAATCAATGCTGTTGTGACAGGTTTCACTGTAAGTAGCCTAGCCTAGTGGCTCTATGGGATTGGGCACCCAGTGCTCCCAGACCAGTAATGCTCTTACGTAATGTTGGAGCTTTTTATTTAGAACACAAACCCGTTATCTGGACATAAACACAAGTGTGCTGTTACTCTATACATACATACTGTGTGCACGCATATATAGACTTGATGGTTAAGGTCATTGTATCTGTATCCATATGCACACACACCCAGACATAAAAGCAGGCATACACTTAGCACGGCTACTCTGTGTGAAGGCTCACTGATAACACACTTCACGGACAAACAAAAATACACCGTCCAGACTCTGTGCTGGATTGGCTGAAGCTGTAAGTAGCAGCATGGGTCATATTTCTGCTGCCAGTGAGTGATGTCATTGCTTGTTCGTTCGTCATGTCCGCCCGCCCCTGTTGCTCTTTGTAGCCAACCAGCAGCCAGCTCTGCAGGAACAGGAAGAGCCATCTGGGCCTGGTGATTTTTCTTGGTGGGGGTGGTGTTACGGTGGTGGTGGTGGTGATGTCTGTGTCTCTTTGTGCATTTAGTTTCTTTGTTTTTAGTTCTGTCTGTCATTGGCGTGTTTAGTTTGTCTCCTTTTTATACTTTTAGTATAAAAAAATAACTAAATGAATTCTCTAAAATCAACATTTTACCCTTTTAAAGAAGCTTTAAAAGGGTAAAATTGATGCAGACAAAGTAAACAGGGTTGATACAATAAGCAAACCATGTTTCTATGGATAGGAACTTAATCTTCATGAAAAATCAAATCTGGGTGGTGCATCCTTCCTTTCACTTAGAAGTTTTAATCCCTGATGTGACATAACAAGCTCACTGTTACACTTTAAGTTCTGTGGGACTAGCACAGTTTGCTCGGAAAGCACACAATAAAGAAATCACGAGGCACTCGTGCTTGCTACAAATGTTTAGGGTATTACTTTGTCATGCTCCATTCATGTGTGTTATTTCTGTAACTGTGAAACCAAAGTGACAGCTTCTTGTTAATCTCATTGGTGTTTGGATAGGAGTATGTTAGGGGATGTGTGATTATTGCTATTCTGCCAGATCTGTGAGGAGGGAGAGCCTCCTGGCAATTGCTTTTCTTTCTGACTTCCTTGCTTCACTGGTCTTCTTTTACTTCTCTTACCTTTTTGCTCTCCTCCTCTTTTTCTCTCCTCTCCTCTGAATCACATCAGATAGACCTCAGCTACTGTAACACCTCAGCACTTAACACCCCCACCTCCACTATCTGCTTATAAAATCTAGAGAAAAAGCATATTGACAGAAATAGAGCTACCTTGACTTACTATTTTAAACACACCAAATACCTGATAGTAGGTTTAACGATGTATTTTTACAGACTGCTCAATAAAGACATATTTATTTTGTATTGTTATATATCTGTGTATATAATAATGCAGTGAGTTAAGGAAACGTGATCCTGTGGTTTAATACTAGTCCATGCATCAGAGTGTTTTTAGTCAATTGCTCCATAAAACGGATGCGCTTCCATTTTTGCAAATGAAATATGCATATGACCAGAAAGTCACAATGACACTGTGTGTATACCAGACGTTATATATAAAGACATTCTCTCATTTTCCCATTTCTGATACGATGGATACCTTGGCCTTGGGTATCTGCTGATACTGAGTACCAATCCAAGGCCAGTGTTAAATTTATAAGCTGTTTTCCTCACTGTGAGCAAGAGAGAGAGGGAATATTTTATGTTTAAGGCAACATCGGGCTCAACCTAGATATTACTGTTCTAACTTTTTAAAATGAAATGATCACAACCAAAAATATACATTTAGTGAATTGGTATTTATTGGTAAAATAATAAATGACAGCAGGCCTAAGATAAATACAATGAAAAAATGTAAATGTGTATTGGTATTATTCATGTAATTTATTTTTCACTAGTGTCATTAAGCTACTACATACTGGTGTCATTTACAGCCAGGCTAGCTTATCCTTTTCCTGCACCTCCTCACACACACAAACACACACATACGTCATGTGTGTATAGCTGATGGGAGACAGCTGAAGTGAAATGATGCTTAACTGAGTTGACGACAGCAACCTTTGTTACCACAAGTACAACAAAACCTTCTTGACGAGTGTTATGCCGAACCATCCTTCTAGCATCTGCTTTATGTAATGTCTCTCTGACCAAATATAACAAGTGAAAGTAAATGAGCAAGTGAAAGAGAGAAGCCAAAGGCTCATCTCATCAGAGCTTTTCAGTCGTGTTGCGTCTCTCGACCAGTTTGCAGTTAAGCAAAAAATTTTTTTGCAAACATGCAAAAGCAGGAGTGAAATACCTCCAAACTGCTGCTGCTTTGTTCCATGCTATGTTAGCTCTTATGGTAGCTGCTGCTGCCACATAGCAAATACAGAACACCGTAAAACTGAATTAAATAGATCGGCCCATAGATCAGCATGATGTCACCAATACCCGATCCACTTTTCGAAGTCTGGATCGGACCGATATCCAATCCAAATGTTGTATCAGTACATCCCCAGTATAACTGTTACATTCTCTAACCAGTGTTTAGATAACAAAAATGACTGCTGTCATCTTTGTCCTACAACTGGTTAATGGTAATATAGCCTCAACAGTCCAGATTGACTTCGAAGATGGTTGAATCCTCTTTGGGGGTTTAAGTTCTGTTACCAGACACTACACATCTTTGGTTACAAAGAGTGTTACATAAGCACCATTTTAATCAGGTTCACACACCACACACCTCATCAGTTTCTGTGTTCCCATGCTGACTGTATACTGTTGTGGTCTAGTGCTAAAAGACCAAAGTAGGTGATTCAGAAATTTAAATGTCAGATGACACTATTAAGACAGAATAAGCCAAAAAGAAAAACAAAATCAAAAAGATTTGTTTTCTGTGACTGTAACTCTTTTCACTCTTCTTGCAAGTTATTACTGATACTTGTTTTGTTTTTGTTTTTTTGGTTTTTTTTTTTACTTAATTGGGTTCTTCTATGATAAATAATCTCTCTCATGTGACCTGTTCTTTGAGAGTAATGGAATAATGGGTACACATACACAAACGCTCCCAGTCTCTGTCAGTGGAGAGCACCTTCGGGGCTCTTTGTGGAGGCGTTAAGCACATTGTTCATTAACCACAGTGTGAGGTTAAGTTAATTTGAAACTCTTCACAACTGTCCCCTTTCCTTAACTCCATTGTCTCATCTCACTTCTTTCAGGCCAACAACCAGGCTTGGGAATGAGTCAGGCAATTCCTTATCACCCCAAACATTGCTTCATCCTCCCAGCAAACCAGCTGACACTCATGCTCATCCTGTTTTTTCACCTTTGCTCAGCTGGCTTTAGTGATTGGATTTTTGTTTTTCGTATGGTTAGAAACTTTTAATGAATACTGTTGAAATTTGCTGTCAAGAGCTGTAACCCTGGCCTTCCATACCAGATTAATCATTTTGTACAACCTTGCTAGGAGTAAGGCAAAGGTTTTGTGCAACTGCGTCAGTTTTAGTCTTTTGATTCTTGTCCACAGCAGCTAATTCCAGTCTCCAACCAAATCTGTCTAGCCCACTTTTCACACTGCCTTTGGAGCTATGCTGCTCGGGTTGCTCAGTTCAGACTCGCCTTTCTAGAAATTGACACTAGCAGCACAGGAGGGGTCAAAGGCCTGTGCATTCATGTTAGACAGGATAGCTCTGATTACAGAGAGAGGCTGGGTTGTCCTACTGCCCTAGTATCCTGTAGCTGCCAGCAGTCAGCTTGCTGAAATTTAATAGTGGCCTGATGTGGAAAAACTTTAAACTTTAACTTACACTTTTAACTTTAAATGATCATCATTAACTTCTATATTCTCATAAAGAAATTGTCATTTTGTTTTCACCTTTCCAGCGCACCTGATATAATCAGGCTGTGAATGGGCAGTTTCTGGGGATTAATACAAGATAAAAATCTGAGTTGACTCTAAATGAAAAGTTGAATCTATAGTGTACATTGTAAAGGCTAGTTTAGGCAGGCCTACTTAACCATTGGCCCCACTGGAGCTTCGTAGTTCTCACTTTGACCAGTGCCCACCTTGTCCAGTATTGCTGTAGTCACTCCACTCCAGTTCAGGTTACATAACAGGTATTAGGTAGACAATGAGTTTGAAAAGGACCACTCTTGCCTGAAAAGCAGAGGCTTTTGGGCCCTGCAGCTACAGTGTGTGCAAATAAGGTCAAACAGGACACTGCAGAGAGCTAAGGTCAAAGGGGGCACTGTGGAGGGCACACCAGACCCCTCACGATGCCATTACTGACATTTCAGGGAACAGGAACAGGTGATGAATTATTAAAAACAAATGTCACAAATTCATGGTATACACTTTAGTCTTCTTTAGCCACAAGCACGCCTACCTCATTATTTTGTTTAGGTTAAACTTTTTTAAATCTCAGGAAAGTTTACTGCACATATGCTTGACAGTTGTTCAGTCTGCTGCATTTACACCCGGAAGCTGCCCAGTGTAACCAGTCCACCAAGCAACTCATTTGAATAATAATGGGTTTAAGTACCTTACTTAAGGACTTCGGTTGCTATGGCTGTCGAAGATGAAGGGAACATACTGCATCTCATTCCTAACCCTGGTTGTCTCAGTAGGATGGGATTTGAATTTACACCTTTGTGCTCAGTAGCTAACCAAGAATGTGCAGATTTGCATCAGTTCAGAAAAGCTATGCAAGCTGATTTTGCCAGTCTGTGCAGTTAAAACTGTGCTACTTACTGAAATCAGCTGGAATAGTGTATAGTTTCAGTGAAATCCTGCAGACTCATTACACTCCTTTAATCGCAGTTACCTAACCTTGATAAACTACCATTGTTACTAGAGCTTTCATCATCCAGTCCTGACCTAATACTGTAAGAAAGCTGAATAGATCTGTGTGCATGAACTTAAACGTTTTTACTTCAGCAAGTGTGAGTTTGAACTCAATGACCTACAGATTTTTTCTCATTAGCCAAATCCAAAAAATATTTACCTACCTGAAAGATTTACTGGTAAAGCTGGACACAGAGATGACGATATGTAAAGTAGTAAACTAAAATAAATGGTAGCTGAGACAAGGTACATGGGTCTTTAAAACTTTTTCAAGTCCTATGACATTAAAACGCCTGAAGTTAACTTTTTGCAGCTCAGCTCAGATGAGTTTTGTTTATTTACCGCTTCGGAGTCCAGTTAAGCTTCAGGATGACAAGTTTTTTTTTCCACAAGCTCAGAGCTTGTTTATCATGTTACATCAGTAGTATGTTGCTCAGCTGCTGAACAACAGCTCTTTTTTATGGCTGACAATAATGGGAGTGAGAGAGAGGACAAGGTGGTGTGTCAGTCTGGGTCATGTATGTGTGTGTTTGTTTGTTGGCACTTGGAGAATAAAAGCTGAGTTCACAAAGCAGAAGAAGGGTTCTCCTCAGCTGGAACGGGA
>VUQI01026078.1:0-11137 GCA_015106735.1 Paratilapia polleni | reverse complement strand
GACGCTAAAAAAACAAAAAAAAAAAAAAAAAAAAAAGTACCACCTGACAGGCTTAAAGGATGAGGTTGATAATCTATATTTTTTCACTGCCAAAAAAACCTCACAAAAAGACCAAAAGTATTAGCTACTCTGTCAATACATTCTGACTTCCCCAACCTATCTTTTCATAACGCCCTAAGTCTGTTTGTTCTACCTTTCTTGAATTTAGAAAAATGTATCAGTGTATACTGTTTCATTACACATATGCGCAGCACTAGTGGTAAATGGTAAAGAGGGATAAGCTGCAGTATGTCAGTCTTTAGCTACCACATAATACTTTCATTTCATTGTTTTCTGTTTATGGGATTTAGTGACAAAAAGAAAAACATGGAAATATCACCGGATTATCCCGTAAGAACTGATGAACCATTCCTAATTTCAGTTATTTTTTTCCTTCTTTGCACCAATGGGCTCAACTGGTCTCTCTGTGACAGAGTCTTGCACTAAGCAGGCAAAAAGAAAAGATTATTGTAATTTCTCATATCCCAACTGAAAAATACAATTTGGAATAGGATTAGTTTAGATATCCATTTACTTGCAAAGACAAAACAAAAATGATGGTCTTAGGGTAATATCATTTTTTTTATATTGCATGTACAAAAGGCTTTTAAACGTAAAATACAATGACACTTTAAGGCACAATCAAATGTATACAAGACATAACAGATGCTTAAAACACTTGTGCACAGACCATATTATATGAATTTAGTGTAATGATGGTGACCCCAGTTAATTAGCTTTTAGATGTAAAGAAGTACTTCAAGAGTTAAATCAAGTTATATAACACTGTGCAAAAGTCTTGAGCCACCACTCACTTCTTTACATTGTGCTTCCAAGGAGCCAGACCTTGTTGTAATTTTTTAAAGTGGTCCTGAGCAATAGTTCTTCATCTGAAGGTCTTTCACATTTTTTCTTTGGACATTGGCTGCTTTTTCACTCGTTTTCACACTGCATGGTGTGCAGTGTATCCCTAAAAATTTTGAGGAAGCTGCTTGACAAGTCGAGGACAAAAGCACTGGCAGGCCTACAAAACTATCTACAGCAGATGAACAGTATCTGAAAGTCATGTCCTTAAGAAACAGGAAGAAAAATCCAGACATAGGACTTGAGAGATGCATCTGGCCCTTCAGTTGATCCATCAATTGTTCACTGAAGCCTCATCACAAATGGTCTCAGTGGAAGGGTGGATGTCAAGAAGCCATTCTTAAGGAACGGAAACTGGAAGAAAAGGCTGAGGTATGCCAAATTACACAAGAACTGGACTGAAAATCAGTGGCAACAGGTCTTATGGAGTGATGAATCCAAATTTTAAATTTTTGGTTCAAGTTGTCAGACTGTATGGAGAAGGTCAGGAGAAAGGTCAAACAGTGAGTGTAAAACAGTGAGTCTATAAAACACGGTGGAGGCTCTGTCATGGTTTGGGGCTGCATTTCAGCCAGTGGTGTTGGGGATCTTGTCAAAAAATGTGACCACAGAAAAGTACAGGCAGATTTTGATTCACCATGCAATACCATCTGGAAAGCATCTGATTGTCAACGGCTTTTCCAGCATGACAATGATCCCAAACACACTGCCAGTGCAGCACAGACATACCTGGATAGAAAAACACACAATTGAACATTATCAGTGATGGATTGGCCTCCCCAGAGCCGAACCTCAACGTTATTGAAGCAGTGTAGGATCTTCTTGACAGATAACAAAATGCAGCCAAAACCCAAAGAAGAGCTTTGAATGTCCTTCAAGAAGCCTGGAGAACTATTCTCAATCTAGTCTTGAAGAAATGTGGTTATATATAACTATTGAGTTTCAAGCTTGTTAGAATTGTGCAAACTCTGTTTTTTCATTATATACTGTATTTCCATTCATGTTTGCACGTTTCAATAAATCACTGTACTTTTCCCATTTTCCAAGCAAAATATAAAGAAATATGGGGCTGCTCAAGACGTTTGCACAGCACTGTGAATAGTAACCACTTCTTTATTTGGAGAAAGGGACTTTGGCATTGGTTTTACAAAGCTTAAAAAAGTGCTTAACATTCAAGAGTAGACAAGCTTGTAGAAAACATCCAATCGGTTCTACATTTATGCTGTAAGCTAAAATGTCACACATGAATAAATTTGACCAAAGCTTGAAAATTACACCTTCAGAAATGAAGGACATAATCTACAAACATAAGACTGAGGCCCCTACACTTAATGAGTGTAGGGGCCTCAGTCTGCCTGTAGCAGAGTGTAGAAAGTGTAAAAAATTTCTTTGTCTTTATGTTTGTTGACTGGAAATCTTTTGTGGTCTGTAGCAGCTGCAGCACATACAATATAAAAGAAAAGAAAAAAACAAACAGGCAGACAGACAGATTGTTCTCTCACAATCAGCAGCACCTCCACAAAACAATCAAAGGCCAAAAAATGGGAAAGTAAGATATGTAACCTCAAAATGCCACAACAAAAGGGCACCCACCTGGAGCCAGAGAATCCAGAGGACAATTTTCACTTTCACTTTTCTCTAGGGGTTCATTGCTCTTCCCTCAGCTGCACTCAAATGACTCAGTGGATGAGAAGAAGGACACCTGGAGCAGCAGGCGGTCTGATCGATACCCAGCAGGCTTTGGCAATACAAGGGGTCAGAGTTTTGGGCGCTTGATTGGTGGAAAGCCCGAAATAACTTGCAGCCAGCCGTGGCATCTGTGACCCCGTCATTGACATGGCACTTGGCAAGACTGGAGCAACATCAACAAACGCAGACACCAGAATGGAGCTGTATTGGATTTTGAGCTCCTCTGTCTTTTGAGTTTTATCCATTTTACTTTTTGATTTTAAGTTGACATCCTCTGCTCCGGTTGGTGTATTGTGCCTGTTTAAATTGCTGTGAAATTGTTGTCTGTTTTTGTGTCTCCTGCAGAGAGGAAAATACATACCTCTGTTACATCCTTTTGTAAAGCTGCTGTGATGTACAGCATAAATATTGCAGTACTGTTCAGGGTAGGAAGACGCTTATATGAACTTGTACCGTGACAACAGTACACTGCTGTCCATAGTATTTACCCGATTTTAAGCTGCTGCAACGCAGCCTTTTACATTTTTTTGTACAGTCTCTAGAGGCACCTAATATTTCTTTGCCACTGGTAAAGGAAAATCAAACATCAATGCCACATAGACAGAGGGAAAACTGGAAGGGAGGGGGAGGACCTTTAATCATGACATGCTTCTCAGGTAAACTGGTGTAGAATTTAATGGATAATTATGTAAATATGGTATTTAAAGCTGCTCCAATCAATATTTTCATGTAAACAGTGGTTTGTGGAATTGTGGGATCATTGGATTGCTGAGGATCATTAGGGATCATTGGGGATGGTAGGAGTTCTCTTGCTAATACTTTACCTTAGAGTGTTTTGAAATGAGTGTTGTTGCTGGTGCTGTATATGAATGGAAATGATTGAAGTGAAATTAAATGACCGAATCGTGTTACTGATAGTACAGTGAAAGTAATTTGTTACACTACTTTTGTTTGTTACATTACTTTTCCATAACTCTGTAACATGTCCTTTCATGCAATAAATATAACAGTCCACTCCTCAAAAGTTGTAGACCGCTCCACTATTTTCCTCCTCCCTGCACACAAACTGAAATCAGTTGATTGCTGTGCAAGTGATCAGGAAGAAAAAGGCATGATTGATGATTTTTCTTCCTATCTGCCCATCCTGCAGATAACTGAAGAACCTTTGTCACGCAAATAATATAATTATAGCTGTAAAGTGATTACTGAATTAACATGCTACGTTATGTATTACCAAAAAATGTAATGTTATTACAGTAAATTTGTGCTTTGTAACATGTTATACCCAGCACTAGTAGTGACTAGCTGATGTACACAGAGGAACATTTAACAACATACTAGTTATTTCTCACTGGAGTTTGTGGAACCCCAAACAGCAAAAAAGAATGGCAATAGTTTTCTTTCACTTTCAAATGATAATATGTGTTTGTTGTGGTTGCCCAACAGAAAAGACACCAATTCCCAATAATATTGGTTTGTTAATGAGTAAAGAAATGATACTCAAGACCCCTTGCTACATTACATCTATGAAGTTGCAAAGTTTTTTTTTGTTGAGACATTTTTAGATTGCTGAAGAGATAAAACTAAACTGTTCTGAGCTGAGAAAAAGATTTTCTGTTGCCTTTTCCTTTAGTATGTACCTTTAATTTATTAGTTATGTAATCTCACAACCTTAACTTTGTCTTTGCAGTGATTGGTTTGTGACCCTCTATCCTATCCAGTTGATTTAATCTTATAGGTAAATGATCAAAAGTAGAAAAAGAAATTTAAGAAAATACAATTCCTAAGTCTTCTCATGAAATTTTCTTTGGATAAAAAAGACTTTTTACTGTGATGATGGGAGATTAAAAAGGAGTCAACATACATTCACCAATCAGCAGTGCAGTGCAGCCCCACACATAACTGAAAATTTTTGTTCCCCTAACCAACAAGACATAAAATTGCTAAATAGCCCATCCTCGACAAGGATATCCCACCTTGGTGTTTATGAACTGGTCATGAGACACTCCATCCTTAACAATCGACAACCTCCATCCATCCTACGATTCTTAACACGTTAAATAAATCCCCTGTCCATCCCAGATGACAAGATAAATACCATCTACCATCCCACCTGACAGAGAAACCTGTCCACTCCAGGGGAGCAAGCACTCACTATCCTAAAAGGGGAGATAAGGATAAGTGATGGTTTGTGAACAGAAATGCTTAAAGATAGAGGGAAGCTTTTGAGAATAAGCCTAGCAGTTTATGAGGCAATTTTCGTCCCCAGATGAGGGGCAGTTATTACAAGTGTTTATGATAGCTGCTGATAAACCTGTGCTTAGCGGAGTTTGCTGGGGGATTATTTAACATTTATCTGAACGCAATTATTTTTTGAATTCATCAGAGCAAACACATACTTCCTCCGTTGATACTGGGCCAAAGCAGTAGGGGATAAAGAAAATTCACCCTGAAACTGAGATCCCTCTAGCAAAGCTATATTGGAGTTTGATAGCAAAAAATGTATTTCCAGAAATAAGCAGGGTGTCAGTTAATTGAAAGACAATGGAGAAATCCATTGTAGAAAAAGAGAACAGTTTTCTCCACTTACTGTGGTCCCAGTCGACCAAAATGCAAGCTTGCAACTCTGTATGTCCTTTGCTCAGGCATTTGATCTGACAGCACTTAATGACAGTCTGTCCGATCCATAAGGGACTGAACCCCTGTGGCTTCTCCTGCAGATGATGGGCTTTCAGCAGGGGGTTCCCACGTGCACATGATATTGCCTTGCCCTGGCCTGCTGCTGGGCACGTCCCCATTATACCTATCCAGGCTGAGGTAACAGACTTCTATGATCATCTTCTCATAGGCATCTTTAGAATCCTAATAGATATTTGGGCCCTTACCCAGTACCAGTTTGCCTTGGGAGACCTGCTCCTGGGATCACTCTGGCACTCAAACCTCTCTACTATGGCAAGATGGCAGTTCACTGAGTGGCATTATAAATAGGGTGAGGAGCTTAGTGATTCAAGAGGGGCTAAGAGGAGAGCCACTGTTGCTTGGCATTGGAAGGAGCCAGTTGAGGTGGTCCGGTCATCTATCTATAGTGCCTCCCAGGTGAAGTGTTTAGGACATAACAATCTGACAGGAGACCCTGGACCAGACTCAGGAGATGCTGGAGAGATTATGTCTCTTTGCTGTGACTGATTGGAAAGTTTACAAGGACGTTGATCATTTCTGGTTCACTCTCCTTTCAGTATTTTTTTTTTCTGATTTTTGTCTGTCCCAACACTGCCTCTAAAATCACCCAATAAATATATTTTGTCAAGGATCCATATTTGTGCTTTTGCTAAAAGAATGTCAAGTATGATTGAAAAAGCACTGCCTTTTCAGGACCCATCCCTCTAAGGCAGGTAGTCATTTGGGCTATCAAATGTGAGATCAATATTTTTTTTTTTTTTGTTTGTTTGTTTTTTTTATTGCAATTAGGCTTCATACTGGGCAGTTAAAAATCCAACTCATACCCCTTGGTGAGAGAAAAGTGTCGGATGGTCGCACAACACCTGTTCAAAATCTCCCCGAACTGTAATAAAGGGCAATTAAGTGTGTCGACTATGGGAGGAGCACCAAAACACACTAACAGCAGATGTGAAAAGGATGTTAGAATGACTCATGTGGGGGAGCTCTGTGTTAGCATCAGAGAAGATTGGGTGAAGGGCTGGTCAGCTGTAACCATTTCATGCTCGTGATGTGGTTTCCATTAGCTGCTAAAGCAGATGTGACGGTCACTGGCAGCGGTCACCACAAAAGGCAAAGGAAACAGAGGGTTGGGGCAGATGTGAAGCCATTGTGACGGAGCTCTATGTTCCCTTTACACAAACAATAGTGCCATTAGTTATGCTAGAAAATTGACCTCTATGTTTGAGGATACATGTCTTATTCAACACAATCTCCTGAGGGGCTGTACAGCCAAATTAAATTTACAACATGTTTTATCATATACCTTAAGTGGTATGAAACCATGCAGATGGTTTAGGCTTTTTTTGTGAGGATCTAAAGACCTCAGTGCGAACAGTCTTCACCCAAGAAATGGCAACTATGAAATCTATTTGGGTTTACGAGTAAGGTAGGATGTATATTTCTCCTCACATATACTGAAACTTTGTGGAGTCGACACATTAACTGTAAAGTTGCTAAAGAGCTAAAATCCCTGGCTGTCAAATCTCAGCAACATACAGTACTGTGCAAAACTCTTTTCTGTATATTTTGCTAGGAAAATGGGAAATAGAGTGATTTATTGAAACGTATAAACATACATGGAAAATACAGTATAAAAGGTGGAAACAGAGTTTGTACAATTCTAACAAGCTTGAAACTCAATAGTTATATATGACCACATTTCTTCAACACAGCCTGAACTCTCTTACGCAAGAAAGCTTGCGTAAGAGAGTTAAGTAGTCTTCAGGAATGAATTTTCTCCAGGCTTCCTGAAGGACATTCAAAGCTCTTCTTTGGATGTTGGTTGCCTTTTGTTCCATTCTCTGTCAAGATGATCCTACACTGCTTCAATAATATTGAGGTCCAGGTTGTATCCAGGTATGCTTTTACTGCATTGGCAGTGTGTTTGGGATCATTGTCATGCTGAAAAATTTAGCCGTCACCAATCAGATGCTTTCCAGATGGTATTGGATGGTGAATCAAAATCTACTTTTCTGTGTTCATAATTCCATCAGTTTTGACAAGATCCCCTGTGCAGTAGCTTAACAATAAAAAAGAAAATAAAAGAAGATTCCTCTGAAAATGGTCAGGTACAAGGAGTAGACTGAAAATGAGTGAAAAAGCAGCCAATGTCCAATGAAAAACTTTGAGAGACCCTCAGAAAACCTGGAGAACTATTGCTGAAGATCACTTTTTAAAAAATTACGAAATTAAGAAAGTCTGGCTCCTTGGAAGCAAAATATAAAGAAATAAGGGGTGGTTCAAGACTTGCACAGTATTTTATGCAAGGGTGATTGAGTTCTTGTCCTGACCATACACTCTATATGAAGATGGATGTAGCAGCCTGGTCCTTCAAGTGAAGTCAGTGAAGCACATTAAGGCTGTATTCTTTCTCATGGCCAGCAGGGGGCGACTGCTCTGGCTTCGAAAATAAGTAAGACTGTATGGAAGTCATTGAGAACACAGGTCTACTTCTCACTTAGTTTATAACCACAGTAAACATTTTCCTAACTTGCTTATGGACTCAATCGTAAGTTTCAACTCTTACTTACTGTAAGATGATGCTTATTTTGTTAATTATGGTAACATTTAGTGTAAAATAGGCAATAAAGCAGGGTATGGTTCAGGGATTAAAAAAAACAAAAAAAAAACAAGATGGTTATGGCCAGAATACTTAAGCAGAGGTTTCACGGCAGGATTCCCAATTCAATAATTGATACACCCCCGTTTTATGCAAAGTCTGTTGTTTAAACCCATAAAAATCCTACATATTATTTTTTTTCTTGCAAATGCAAAATGAACATTGACAGTATGTTAGTGAAATCTTCATGGAGTGCAAGAGCTCCAAGAACCACAGATATCACTTTACACATTTAGTATTTATAGTTAGGCATGCTGCTCTTAAGCTACTTGATTTATCTGGGGACTGAAGCCAATTGCCAACAATTATGCAGAACATTTGACAGTCACAGTTTCAGTTAAGTGAGGATTTGCTACTTTTTTTTTCTATATTTTCAAAGATTGCACTTAAATATCTTGCAAGTTGTGACAGTTCATTGTTACAGTTTCTCCCCTAAGTGGTTAAGTTAACACGATCAGAATGGCTGTTCTTTAGGATATAAAGAAGAATAGGTCGGATTTAAGCTTTTCAGATATTTACTGTTGGCAAAGAGTTATGGCCTGTCTGCATTTGACCTTGGTGTGGGGGCATATTGCTTAGGCTGTATGACATTTGGCACAGAGGAAGCAGTTTGGTAGGCAGGTGTAGGCAGGGTGCCAGGATGGAGCTTCTTTGATATTCACAGTTCATGAAGGGGGAGGTGAGAGGACAACAAGAAGGGGAAATGAAGAAACTGGAATAGAAATGAGGGGGAGAAAAAAAAGGGAGGAGGAAGATTGTTAAACAAGTAAAGACAGGAGGAAGAGGAAGAGCTCAGCTGTGGTATGGTTTGACATTATTACTGCCTGTGGTAAGGGGGGGTAAGAGGGTAGAGGTGTGATGTTCACTGACTTGTTCCTATTATCTTTGCCTTGCCTCCTGCTCCTGCTTCCTGTCTTGTCCACCCCCCCACCCCCACCCCCCCAAAAAAAATCATTTATTGTCAGCAATTTGCTCCTGTTTACTTTGTCTTTAATTTTCCTCCATTTTATTTGCACACCATTCCTGGGTTTGTTGGCTTGTCATTCTCCAACATGTCCCAATTTACTTTTTACTGCCTCTCTCGTTCTTTCCTCCACCTGCTATTTGCTCCGTCTTCTGGTCCAGGCCTATATTATTACTGCAGAACAAAGCTCTTCCACACTCCAGGGGCCAGTTGTCCTTTACATGGACTATGGAGGTACATTGCTTCCAGTCTCCTTTAACCTTCAAATACCTGTTAGCATTGTAGAGTTATTAGGTCTTCCCAGTGTGACAAGAAAAATGACCTTATATTTAAAATTGTCTTCAAGGGGGGATATCATGTAAAGCTATTGAAAATCCCAAATTGCCAGATGAAACTGGCTTGGAATGAAAACAAGGAGAGGGTCCAGTCATGTTACTCTCTGCCTCTCTGTGTTGGATCCCTTCCCCTGGGCCCTGCCTTACTCCATTTGTTTAAATAGTCAAGGGCTATTTTAGATATGGCAAAAAAGAATAAGAGAATGAGATGCGAAAGAGGCTTATTAGCAGTGATTCAGTGACATCTCAGACGTATTTTGAGAACATATTTTCTTCCTCGCTCGGCGCTTGTTGTGTTGTTCAGACAAAAGTATATATTTGATGTGAATGTTAGCATTTGTAGTATTCAATTTTTATCCAGAGAGCTCTGTTAGATCACAGCGAGGCAGAGAGAACCTTTATTTTTGTTTTTTAGTCTGAAACACTGCAAGCAATTTTTTTTTAAAGTCACCTAAGGTCCAATGTAGAAACTTCCATCTTCATAACTTGGCAGTGACCTGACGGAAGAAATACAGCATAGTAAAATATAGTAGTAAATGTTGTAAAACTACCAGGTGTTGCTTTAATTTGAGCCAGAAAGCTGGAAGTGAAAGCAGGCAGGATGGGGAGGTTTACACAGGGACCGATTCAGGGAGGCCAGTGCCAAATAAACAGAGACAGAAGGCAGCAAGGAGCAAAATGAGGTGAGACAGCAGCACTGATAGAAGATGCTTTGCATGTGTGTGTATGTCTTTGCCTCCAGCTCTCTCATTAAGGGCATCTCTCCTTCGAAACACCACCCCCTGCCACGGGTGGGCTATAGGCATGCACAAACACACATGCAGAGAAACACTGCCCAGACTTAGATAGATGATGTTTGGCTTATTCTGCCACATTAGCTATCAATGCCTCACATCTCCCCTTTGCGCCTCTTTATTTCAAGTTACAGAGCGAAGAAACTAATTAATGGACTCTGTGTCTCTTCTTCAGAGGCCATTAGATTCACTGCTTATTACTATTCAAGCTGGCCTGTTCTATGAAATACAACTTCCATTATGACTTTATGCTTCCATGATAATCAAAATATGCTGTAATTATGAGTCTATGGTTTTGAAATATCTATAAACTTGCACAGTGGCAGCAGCAGGAGCAGCAACATCTCAGTATGCATGCAGTGGCACGCGCAAGCCTTCTCTGCATGCTGATGCGCAGGCCTGCGAGCTAACCCCCCCTCACAGTCGCACAACATTGCCGTTTGTCAAAATAGCACACAGAATCAGATGGAAGGGACATGGAGTATGTTGCAGTGGAGGATTTGAATTGTAGTGTATGTGGATGGTTTCTTAAAGAGCTGCACCAAGCTAGTACTATGAGGGGGGGAAAAAAAATAAAACAGCAAATGTCAATAAATCTATCACACTAAATGCCAGGTCTATGCTAAGGAAATGTCACTGGCTGTTTATAATGGGACTGCTTTTCAGGGGAATGAGGCTGCTGCACGTGCTGCCTGCTTAGGGAGCCACGGAGCACGCAGAGAGATGGGTGAGGTGGTAAGAGGCTAAAAGCTGGCAGTGATGTGTGGAGATTCAATTCAATTTCAATTCAATTTTATTTATATAGCGCCAATTCATAACAATAGTCGCCTCAAGGTGCTTTGTATTTTAGGGTAAAGACCCTACAATATTAGACAGAAAACCCCAACAATCAGACGACGTGCCCTATGAGCAAGCACTTGGCAACAGTGGGAAGGAAAAACTCCCTTTTAACAGGAAGAAACCTCCGGCAGAACCAGGCTCAGGGAGGGGCAGCCATCTGCCGCGACCGGTTGGGGATGAGGGGAAACAGAAATGAGCAGAGGGAGACAGGACAAAAAGGCACACTATGAGAGAGAGACAGAGTTTAATAATAACTAATGATTAAATGCAAGTG
>VUQI01026075.1:0-14620 GCA_015106735.1 Paratilapia polleni | reverse complement strand
GGGATTTTTCTCCTCCCCCCCCCCCCCCAAAATATGATCTCACTGTTGGTGATGTCATTCATATGACTCCCATTAAATGCACAGCTTAGCTGTCCGACTCTGTAAAACACACATGACGTGCCTGCAAGTTACAGTATCATTAATGTCTATGGCTTCTTTGCATGTTTATCAGAAATAACAGTTATTTTGGTTATAGATGGTGTACTATTTTTGTTTAATGTAATGTGGGATACATTAAAAAACATTTCTTGCACAGAATATGGTGTAAACAACATGTTTTATTTGATTTAGTGTAATTGTTCACATCATACTCCACGCAGACTCCTCTCATGCAACAACTTGAGTAGAAACTCATGTTTAATACATTTTATTGTCATTTGGGAGCTTTACCAGATCATTTACTTTTACAACACATGCCCCACAACTGCTTTTTTTTTTTCCAGCCTGGTCTCACTTTCTAGTCCATTTCATTATCTGAACGAAAAGGAAATTCTCCACATGTTTGAAGCTGCTCACCTCTGCTCTCATACATTTTATTCTCTTCTCTCATCTATCTATTGATAAGTGATTGTCGTCTCCATGAACGTCTGCTCTCTGGTCATTTGCGTCTCAAAGCTCCAGAAACTGTCCTCTAACTGCCGCAATTCTGCCCGTCCTCAGCCAATAAAGATAAGAGCAGGACGGCTGGAATGTGGAGCAGAGAGGTGACGGTGATGAGCTGAAGGGACGTAAACTGACATAAAGTCCAACACTTTCAGTAATAAACCCTTTACCCTCTTTTTGTTTATCTGACAAGTCATTTGGAGACTTTTTCAAGTTATACATCTCAGGCTTTTATGAAAAGTTTTTCTATTTATTAGCAGCACATGACAGTTTTTTACACTTTCTGATAGTTTGGCAGCTTTTACCTTAGAAGGAAATCTGTTTATTTTTCAGCACCTGCGGTCATTGATTTGATATAAAAAGAAAAGAAAAAAAAACCCAAAAACGAACCATGACCCTGAACATGATGGTTTTTGCATTTTTTATGATACTTTTTGGTAAATGCTGTGCAGAAACACTGCAGTGAGTAGCATGGAGAAACAAAGCTAAAGACATAAGCAACAAGTGAAGAAAACTATTAAATGCCTAGTCTATAAACGTAATGACAAAAATCAGTAATGAAAAATGAAAATCAGTGTTTCCACGAGTCCAGTGTCTTCTATTTTGTCTGGCCAACAGTCCAAAACCTGAAGATACTTGGTTTATAATTACATGTAACAAGGAAAACATGCATATTCCCACAACTGAGGGAAAAAAAAAAATCATGTTTTTCTCCAATAAATGAAAAATGATCCGTTAATTAAAAGAATAATATAAGTAAGAAGTAAGTAAGTAAGAGATGATTATTTAATTATTACAATTTTCACACTAACATTTGGTCCGCTAGAAATGTGGCAAATAATTTTATTCTTTACGGAAGCATCAATCCAAACCTCCCTCTCCACACACACAGACAGTCAAGTCCTGTACCCCGGGCTCGCGGACCACCGGCAGGTCCAGCTCTAATGATTTCACAGCAGCAGATTTAACAGAGGGTGGCTGCTCTCTGTCAGACGACCCCAGAGGGTTTAGCGAGGCTGACAGTCAAAACATCGGCATAAAGGATTGACCCTGAGAAATCCTGAGGTAGAGATGGTTCAGGGACCAGCTTCTCTAAAAGTCTGACATATAAAACTGAAAGGCACTTTGGGTCAACTCCTGTTGTTCTTACATGTGGCATATAAATAAAGTTGATTTGACTTGCTCTAGTGCACTCCTATAAACTGCTCTGCACAGTTTTAGGATAGCTCATACTTTTAAAATAGTTTCCCTTTCAAGTTTCTTTTATCTTGCTCAGTTTTATTGGCACATTCATTTTCTTAAAACTACTTCAATGTTCTAATTTTCTAGCCCAAAGTACGTGCAGTCAGCTCCTTCTTTACTGAACCTGTCAGCGAATTTCTCAGTTTCCTCAGTATTAGGGCATCTCTCAAACTCTTGCTGTTTGAATCTGAGAAATTGTGACTTTAAATTCTACTCCATTATGCCAGGCTTTAAAGTCTTTTAAATTTATGCAGTAAATGTGTAGAAGATTTTTGAAATAATTACACTGAGTATTTGATGTAATGGTGCAGCCATAAGACCATGGATTAGTTTCAATAAGTAAGAGTGCTGCAATACAGCAGGACTGAGGATATATGAAAAAATATTAACATCATGTTACTAACAGACTCATTAAAATATTTTTTGCTTGTATATCGCTGTATAATTACGGTTACAGACTCTCTACACCTCCCTACAATAGTATTTTGAGTGTAATACATTTGTGTTTGTTTGTTTTTGGGTTTTTTTTTTTAAATTTACTTTAGATATCACTCTAATATCATTATCCTGAATTCTTTTGGCCACCATAATCACGTAGTGAAAGGCTCCCACTAAGCAAAAACCCTGAAACAAGACAGTTAAAAAGTAAACCGTTCGGAGAAGACGTCTTTTTACGTTTAGATTGGGTTGAAAAGTGAAAGGACACTTTTCCTCCTCCACACATCTGCGAACTCCTACGAAGGTTCAAACCCAGAACTTTCCTGCTATGGCGCTGCAGCGAGTGCTAACCACTGCCCCACCGTGCCACCCTTGCATGTGGGAAAAATAAGTTTTGACTGTGCAATGGCTTGTCGAAAAAAGCTTACCACACAACACACAATGAAACAAAACCCCATGAAAAACATAATCTGCACCTAGATATATATAAATGGCATATTTTTTTATTTTTTTTTTTTAAATTAAAAAAAATTGCCATGTGGTAATACTAGTCTGTGTACCTGGAGTGGATGTTATGTGGTTGTCTGTGGTTGATCACAACCATTTCACAAAATAAATAAAATCAAATGTGTTTAACAAAATAAATAAACAAAAATACAGAGACATACACATCTCTGCAAAACTTTAACCCAAGTTTAGCCTTGACAGACATTTTAGATTTCTAATAGAAAATTGCTCAGCAGTGTATTGATGGATGATAGAAATTAGGTTGAATTCAAGTCTGATATGAGAGCTGAAGGAGACGTCTTTTTAAAGGCTATGACTGGATTTAGCCCAAAAAACAAAGTCCATGGATGTTTGTTGCTTGGGGAGCAGATATCATGGCTACCCTAACAAGCAAACACAAAAACCTAATTGTCATTATAGCATTTAAAGTAAGTGAATATTAAGAAAGAATCAGTGGAGCTTTTATTTCTATGTTGTGTCTGTTTTCTCAATGTAAGACAAACTGTTTACCCCTCAGTTATAAAGTAGGGAGAATAAGCTGTGTGAAGGCTGTTGTGTATAGTAACACTCTGTACTAGTGTTGAGGTCATTGTGTTTGCTGACATAATTGCCCCACAGGCTCTTAATAGCAGAAGCAGCTAGTTAAAGTCTCCTGCTTGTCCATTCATACTCAGCTCTCTCCATCTCGCTCTCCTGCTCATTAAAACGGTGAATGGGCCACAGATGTGGAGTCGCCCATTAGTTTTTACCTGGAAGGAGCTTTGGGAGAGGTGAAGGTAGGAAGTCAAACATCAGGGCCAGGGCTTTGTTGCCCTGCTGGGGCCACCCAGGCTAAAAATGTCTGAGCTCACACTGCTGGAAGGGGACGTGTTCGTCAGCTGACAGATGTTACCTGCTGCAGGTAGAGAAACAGCAAGCTACAAATAACCTCAAAAGACGGGCTTAAGGGTATTTCTTCATGACACACTAAAATGATTAACGTATACAAATCTGGAGGATCTGCTGGTTCTGTTTTCAAAGTCCTGCATCAATCACTGGCTGACAAACAAATCCTTTAAACCTGGTTCTGCTTACATGATCAATACGAGCATTGTCTCTAGTTCTTAAAGAGACAGTTCACCACAAAATCAAATGTAAACACGCTGATTTTTATCCATGCATTTTATGTCCGCCTTCTCTTGAATACAATGGAGCTAGAATCCACTTTGGTGCTCAAACCACCAGCAAAATACAGCTGATAAACTCTGCAGCGATGTCTCTTTCCAGAAATCATTGCACCAAAATATATACAAACTTTGTTGTGAGAAGTTTTGTGTAAAAAATCTTTTCTTTGTACTAAACTACACCCATCAACAGTGTCAGTGTACAGAGGGAAGCGTGCATCTGCCCATGACGAGAGGCTAGTGATTGTGACAGCATAACAGCATGTAAACATTAATGATATCCCCCGCTCAGATGAACTGCAATGTTAGCTAGCTGCATGCTTTCTTCTTCACAGTGTTGTGGTTGGTGGGTTTTAATTCCGGTAAAAATACTCCCTACTATGAATGGTATTTTGTGTTTGTTTGTTTGTTTTTAAATAAACAGGGGGAACCTTTCAGAAACAAAACATTGCTGCAAAGTTCTGTAGTGCATTTCAAGAGATGTCTTTATTACTGCTGTTTTGTCAAAGCCGCAGACTTGGTGTTTTTATGCACAAGGCGTCCTTTGACAGCTCTGCCCTGACACACCGCTTTATAGCCAGTGCAGAGAACACATGCACTTGATGGGGAGACTCAGGAGGCATCTGACAAAACAGCATATATAATACACAAAAGTAGACATTTGAGGAAGGCCCTGTTCCAAACACACTATGACCATGTGCACAGAGAGATCCATAAAGAAATAGTTCCAAGCTTGGTGTGGAAAAACTTGACTTAACCCCATCTAACACCTTAGGGATAAATTGAAACCCCAAGTGCAAGCCAGGCCTTTCTGTCCAACTGAATGTGAATTAATACCCACACCTTGCAGTACAACAGACTGAAAGGCAGGAGAGGGGAGATACTCCAGATTAATGTCCTTGATTCTGACACATAGCTGTAATGTTTCCACAAAACTTTGGTCAAATGTTCACATGCTTTAGGGAAATTTGAGGCCAATATGACAATAAAACCTGCATTAGTCAGAAATGTTGACCTTAACATGGAATCAAATGACTCTGATGTGGAAAGGGTCACTTTGCATGCAAATATCACATTAAATTGATACCATATATGTAGCTTTAACAGAGACTCTATATAAAAGATGGACCTTGCGTCTATCACCATCTCATTTTTTAACGACCAAATGTGACGAGCAAGGGCCGATCTAACCAAGAATACCGTACACTGATATGGTAGCGACTTGTCAAACACAAAGCAGCCACGCCCTAAAGCAGGAGTGGCCCCCTGCTGGCAACTGGAAAGAATACCAGTTTAAAGCACTTCAACATTGGCTTTACTTTAGACCAAGGCCAATTCTATCTTCTGTACACACTCTGAGGGCTAGAATAAAGCTCAGTTATTTGGCTCATTGATTTGAATAGCATAAGGGGGCACTTTTCAGCCAAAATAGCTATAGATAGAAGTACTGTAACAGCTAAAGAGGTAAATAAGAGTAGATTTTGAGGTTAAACTTCAATAGGATGACAGTGTTGCTCTGTGTCTGGTAGATCTGTAAATATCCAACTGATTGCTAACACATTAACCAGTACCCTGACCTATAAGCCTATGAGATGGTGACATCTGTGTGTCTCTAAGCTGGTTTTGTAGTTTTTTTGCGCCTCCACTGGTCAATAATTAATTGAAGCATCTTAACAAAACAAAGTAATTGCTTCATGTCATAACTGGCCTGCTTTCACCTGTATTTAAGAAGGTGAGACTTTTACCTCTAAGCCCTACATGTCATCTGACAGTTTATTTACAGACACTAAACTCTCACTATTCAGGGTTCAGTATTTGACCAGAAAATAACATACAATAAAACAATAAAGTAACTCGTCCTGGTTTTGAGTGCTGCTTGGACAGATTTCTTTCAGTTTCTCTCAGCTGTGTTTGAACCTCTTTCTTATCTGTAAAGACCCTAAAATAGCTTAGCAGCTCTGTGTCCCAGCTGGCATCAGGCCTCATGATAGTGTCAGATCAGCCTGAGGAATGCAACAGCAAGCTCTCAGACTCAGATTGGATACCTATCAGAGCAGCGTGAGCTCTGACTGGATGCTTATCATAACCATAGCTTGTTGTCAGCTGATGGAATGACCTTTACAGTATCAGCCACGGGATGCCATCTCAGGGTGAGGCGGCAGCGATGGGACTTTCCCTGATATTTTTTCACACCTCCTTTACCAGACCTGTAAACCATAAAGAGGAGGGCTTTAAGAAAATGAGGCAAAGTAAGCTAAAATTAAAATGTTATCTCACTGTAACGAATCACTGATGAAATGACTTCTGCTGTGTTGGATTCAAACCTCTAATATCGTTGTGCGTGAGTGTCAGAGAGTTAAAGTTGGTGGTGAAGCAGGCCTGCTTTATACAAGTCAACACTTACAAAAGGTTCATATATATATATTCATACATAAGGTTCATAATTTAATTTAATTAAAAAAAAAAAAGTGTTATCAGTCTCAAGACATTAAATCATTATCACACATGCATTTGAACATTTTTATTTCCTTTTATTTTCTCCATTTAGTGGGATACTTCATAACACGTTAACAAACTAAAATATGTTATTAAAAACTGCATCAAAAAAGGTAAAAAAAAAAAAAAAAAACGTTCATATGTGCAAATTTTGTGTTAATAGCCATGGCAAATACGCAATTCGTGAAGTAGATTTTCACAATGGGTGGTACACTTAAGAGACCATAGACAGATGATTATAGAGGTTATTTGTTATTTAAACTTGTTATTATCTTGTGTTTTTATTTGATTTTATAAAGTAGAAAGGGACCATAACAAAACAGAAAAGAGTAAAAGAAAGAAGGCTTTTGTTGGTGTAGTTGCAGATTTATGTCCAGCCATGAAAAGTTCAACTTAATGCAAGGCTACAGTAATTCTACAGGTGGTAGCATGTTATCTAATGGGTGCTATGCTAAAGCATTAGTAAGATGACTGAGTTTTATTTGGGTCAAAGACTTGGGTGATGACTCACGCTAGTTTACTATAGGTGGTAAAAATGACATGAGGATGCATCTGTGCCGGTTGAACATAATTAACATTCAGCAAATTGAATTTTCAGGTTTAATGGTTCAAACATGGAAAAAGTACTGCTGGTGAGTGTTCACCCTACCAGTTTGGCACATGGTGAGTAGCACAGTAAGATACAGCATTTTGTTAAGATGTAAGAGCTTGTTCATTCTTACAGAGCATGTATGGAAAAACAGCACACTGCAGCCTAAGTATCCCCTCACTGTGTATTGTACAGTTGAACGCAAACAACACTGTATGACCTTTCTGAGCTGCTAAAACTACATATGTTGCAATAATAGCCTATTTTTTTTTTAACTTATAGGGACAAAACTCATCCTTACAATTGCAATTATCCTCTTATTTCTCTTTTGTTGCATAGAAAATGATCCAAGTGACATGAGCACATTAGTTTGCATTAAAGGATCTTACTGCATACTGTAGATTTATGTGGTCTAATGGTGGTTATCAACTCAGTCTCATACAAGATAATAATGATTCCAGATTAGTGATTTTATGTGTGAAGGTCAGATTGGCAATCTGGTGTTTCCCATTTCCATGCTTGGAGAGTATTGATAGCACCAACAGAGAAGATTTTCTGAAAAAACTGAGTATTTGTAACAAGTAAGTGGATTATGCTACAGGAGGTTCCTATAAATGTTTGAAATGATTTTTTTGTTCTTTTTTTAACAATAAAAAACGCACTACAATTAAGCCTTGTATATCTATATAGAGTGTATGACTGAATTATCTTACTTTATATAGATCTCTGGAGTCTAAAAAAGTGAAGCCACTGGGAAAGTGCCTTAAACCTGCATTCTTTCTACTGGCCAGCAGAGGGGGACACGTCTGGTTGTAAAAAGAAGTCTGATTGTGTAGAAGTCTATGGGAAAATGAGTCTTCTTCTCACTTGATCCATGACCTGAATAAACATTTTCCTGATGAGTTTATGGTCTCAGTTACTAGTTTTAAGTATTATTTAATACACCGCAATGTTCACTTTGTAAATTATGGTCCAGTTCTGAGCAAAATTGATGATAAAGCAGTGTATGACTTAAGGCATGGCTGCCTTGTGACTGACAAGTCACTTACGTATGAGCATGCATTTCTCTCAGTCAGATTCCTTGGTCTTGAAAAAAAACAAACAAAAAACCCCAAACAAACCAAAAAAGCAACGCAGAAATGTATGAATGTGTAAAAACATGATGCGTAAAAAATAAAATGCATTGATTTTTCTGTTGAAGGTTAATTTCAGCATGCTAAATATTCTAGCGGCCTGTAGAGGAACTACATCAACGTTCAGCTGTCGTGTGCCACTTACTGTAGTTTTAATGTTTCTAGAGAATTTGGAAACCTTGTCCTCCATAAACCGGTCACCCATACATGGATATGTGAATGTGAATGTGGGCGGCAACAGTTTCTTTGTCAGAACATGGTGGATAACTTTGATCCAGCCTACTACCTTCTATTTATTCCTATCAAAATGCTTTGGCTGTTGCCAGAAATGGAGCACAGAGTTTTTCCCAGGAAAGCCCCTCGGGATGCCTGGTGTTGAGTCTGCACTCCAAGTTTTACACCAATTATGTTACAGATAAAATTCTATTACAATATTCAAACTAAAGATAATTGTTACTACTTTAAATTAAACCTAAGAAAGAGATGACCTGAGAATTATAGGGTGTAATTCTGTGGCTGGGACATAAATCTGACCATGAGTGCTTTGCGGCTGCCCAGGTCAGTCCTCCTGTGGGAAAAGGGAGATGAGAGACTCAGGGTCAATCTAGGCTAAGCCCTGCTGGTGCCAGTGAACCCCCTCTTTCCCCAGACCGAGGTCAAATACTGTCTTAGAAAAAGACTGCGTTTTTGTCAACCTGTTTAGAGCAACAGAAAAGAAAAGGTAATGACAAATGTATCATCTCGAAAACAAGAAAAAATAAATTCATGCGCAAACATGTAGATAGTTTGAAGGTATACTTCAGCATCTGTGCCATGATGCACTGGGTTATAGAAATAGTTAGACAGGTGTTACTCCCTCATCATATATGGACACTTGGAAGGGACCTGTTGGCATTCTATTTAAATGCACGAGGTAAGTGCCATTTCTCAGCGTACACGGTTATTGTTGTGAAGGGGTGTGTTTTAACCCAAACCGTGATCCTTACCTAACCAAGTAGTTTTTGGTACCTAAACCTAAAATAAAAAGCCAGTGCTTTTCTGCTGCTGAAATTGAGCCTCTATAAGCAAAATTATTACAAATCATGATCTGTGATTAATGCATAGAAACAAATGTGCTTTTTTGTTTAAATACAAGGACATTTAACGATAGTGTATAATCAAATTTTACCCTAAATGTAACCACAATAGAACAACACATGAACACCGTATAAATCCAGACTTGTTTATGGCAATTTATGAAATACTTACAAAATGTGATGTATTTGTCTACATCGACACAAATTTGCCTTGGTGTTGTGACACTCAGCACAACTCTGAATCATATGTAATTCATCTGGAAGTATGGTTCATGCTTTCACAACTATTTTTGGAGCTTTATAACATACGGTAAAATTTGCAAGAGGGTGTATTTTATCCAGAATCTTTTCCTGGACCTAACAAAGCTGAAAACAAAACATAAGTCAAAACATGATATTAAAGAAAGTCCAAAAATTGTGTGTCAGATTCAAACCCTGGCCCCATGGAACCAGGTCTGCTTCTCCAACCTCCAAAGCTGCCTGAGAATGACGGTCCTAGGTTAACTTCCAGCTGGATCACAGGAACCAGGAACCAGGCCTGTGACAAACCTAACATTGGTAACACTGTGCCTAACCTATGCAACCAACCACTGCACATCACAGGCTCATATTGCTTATATTATCTACAGCTATATCAGGTCCAAACAAATAATTTTGCCATGCAACACACAGGACAGAGGTACTTACAGGAGTTGCAGCTGGTGACTCAAAACTGGGAGCACAGAAGAGCCACCAAGTTCATGTTATTTTACTTTTTTGGCTGCTTTCTCCACTTTCTTATGGTTAGTGTAAATTTAAGCTGTGAATCTGTTTTTAATATTTTGATCTCCCACTTGTCTATCAAATAATAGAGGAGTGAATGGACATGCTGCCACTGACAAAGGTATACATGAATTGCATAAACATTTATTTCTATTTAAAATAAATGGGTGTTGAGAAACAGTCTTGCTATAACCATGCAACTGAAAAGGGGCAATTCAAACTATTTTATCACAATACAAGGATTCCTGTTGCATCATATTTAAATGTTATAAAGATTTATATAATTTGGGTTAAATTTAGCCGGAGATCTTTGATGTGATATGAGCTACGATAGTCGGCCACATCACATCACTTTTATTCTCAGTACTTGCTTTTTAGATCTGTAGTTTAAAAAGGAGAAACATAAAAGGGGGGGGGAGGGAGAATAGAGTATCGACTTGTGACAATCAATTTACAGAGTCTAGTGAGTCTAGCTTATACTCCTCTCATAAAACTTTTGAAAAACCTGTTGCAAGAATGATGGGTCGGCTGAATTAACCTGAGCACAACTGAGCCAATAAACTCAACCAAACAGGACTGCAGCTAACAGTCTAGTCTAGCTGAGTGGTGGGTTTGGGAGCTCGGCTGAGGCGCGATCCCGCCGCTCTCTGCACCATTTTCCCATTCCCCGGCTTTTCCACGTCGACTTCGCTCTGCAGCTTCGCTCCTGAGGAAAAACAGACGCCTTCTCTGCCGCCACCCTCCCCCTCCATCGGCTTTCTTCTCCTTCCCCCTTTGCCCCTTGGGCTTTTTTTTTTTTTATGGCAGGGCTTCTAACATATGACCCCTGCCATGCATTAGACTGCATGTAAGCATCCAAACATGACAACATAAAAAAGAACAGTGTGTGATAAAAGAGGAGAATCTGAATGCAGGTATTGTTTGTTAATTTTTTTCTGAACCCTCGACAGTTTTCAGCAGTGAAAACAGCATTTTGATTTATCCCCTGCAAACACACTTGTACCGTAATCCAATCAAACAGCAGCCTCAGAGAGTAAGAAATCATCTTTGCCTTGTGGAGATATTCATTCAGCTCTTTTCTTATTCACCCTGTGCTGCCTTGTCTGGATGATCGCCTCTGTGGATCATCTGGCTTGCCGCTGCATTATGTGGAATGACAAGCTGTAATTTGGCGTACACATTTACCTCATTTGCATGAGAAGCATTTGCCCTGCCCGCCACCGAGCTGAACAAATTACGCCGGCGGTTATTCTCAGAATAAATAACGGAGGCTAGATTATGAACGCTGCTGGGAAATGAAGGAGTGGCTCATTACAATAGAGCAGCTTTTTGTTAAGTTACAGTGTCCAGTGTCTCGCTCTCTCTCCATGACTTCCAGGTGAATTACGTCACTGTTTAACTGATGCTGCCATTTTGCCTCAGCATTCAAACCACTGACAACTTTTAATGAGGAAAAAAGAGAAGATTTCCAAATAGGCCGATATATAGGCTGATCCTTTGCTTTCAGCTCTCAAAGATCAGCAATGAACTCGTCATGCACCAAAAATTATACTCTGAACCAGTCTAACAGGTAATGGCATTTTAAATTGGTTCAGAGATGAATATTCTGGTGTAAGGCAAGCCTCTTTTTTTAAAATAAAAATTACTACCTCTTGACCATTGCTTGTGTTTGACCAGTACGTAAGGTAATTGCACTCATATGCAAGAGACATGTAATGTGATCTATAATATCTAGATAAGCTTTTATATAGCATGGCAAAAAAATGGACTTTACAATATGTGCAAGTTCAGACCTTCAGTTCACTTAAAGAAAAACACCACCAAAAAAAAACTTCATGGGGAAAAAGAACAGGAAGAGCAAGCTAATTTAAACAGACCCAACAGATTTATTAAGTTGGCAACAAACTAACCTAACAGATTTGCACACTGTGTTCAAAGTAAACAAAGTTAAAATTCCTATTATAAGGTGCTGAAAATACAAATCGTGAGGAAAGCAGTCCTTCTTCCCCTGCTCCCTTCAAATGGGCAAAAGACAAAAATGCATTTCAATCTGGTTAATTATTCACTAGTTCCAGGTTAGAAACCTAACATGGAAGAAGTACACCACACGAGGAACCCCTTTCCCAGGCAGGACAGGCATGCCGTAGGCAGATAGTAGAAAGCACAATATTAAATCTAAAATGTGGACGACTGAATAGATGGCACAAAACAAACATAAAATGATGTGAAATTTGTTTCAGACCTGCTTCAAGTCAACTCTGGCAAAATTTAGTTCAACCAAAAAAGGATCAAAAAACGGAAACTTCTTTGATCGGATATAAACAATGTCTGTGGAGGATAATTTTATTATTTTGAATTTTAACAAACTGCTGTGCCTCTGGCCCGTTTCTAACCAAACTTTGCTCATGAATTTCTCCAGACCTCCGTGACCCTGACAATCTTAGAACTGCATGCAAGATTACCTCTAGAAATGAAATCCGTCCTTTATGCTGACACAGGTTATTACACCTAAACACACAACATATGACAAGGTCGTTTGTTTTTAACTAAATAACAGCACCTTCCACCACTAACTGAATTTTCAATTTTTTTGATCGAGCTTTATATATTTTGTGCTCTTTTCTTTTAAAACCAAAGAAAAATGTAGTAATTTTGTTGTTTTCATTTTAGACACCCTTTATCATCATGCATACTTACAGGACCTCCCACATCAGTTTAAAGACTTGAATATAGATCTTGAATAATGCTGTCTGCCAGGGGGCATGCACGAAACACAGCAATATGATAAATGCTTGGCATGTATGTGCATACGCCTGCTACACTTTCAAATCTAAACTAAACTCTGACCCTGTCAGCTTGTCTACTTCAGCAATTTTTCTTTAACCATTCCTCACATGAGCCGGTTTCTCTTTCTTGGATACTGCAACAGAAAGATTATAACAAGCAAATTAAATCCAGCTATAGGACGTTTAAAAGACTTTTGCGTACTGTGCTGCTCTGATCCAGGACAATTAAAAAGTCAGTTTGAAGTATTATACTCGCATAAATATTTTTCAATTCTATTATGATAATGTCTCCTAATTTATCTTCTGTAGTTTGTGTTCAGTCCTGTTTGTTGTCTTTCTGTCTTCTTTTTCAGCACAGTTGGTCACAGCAGATGGCCACCATCCTCAGCCTTGGCTCTGGTGGAGGTTTCTTCCTGTTAAAAGTGTTTTTTTTCTCCCCACGTTTGCCAAGGGTTTGCCCATTGGGATTTAATGGATTGCTGGGGTTTTTATAATGCTGTAACACATTTATCGTACAATTTAAAGTACCTTGACATGACTATTGTTTTGATTTTGCACTACATAAATAAAACTGAATTGATAAGTAACTATTACTAAAAGAAGACTCTGGTATCCAGCAATTACAGCTCCAAAACTTCACATTAGACTGAATATCTTAGTTGATTTTTATGTTTAAAGAGAAACCTAAATAAACTACATATCTGGTAGAGTAGAGAAAACCTTGAAACTAGTTTTAGACTGAAATGTATGGAGTTACAATTTACATGACATATACTGTAATTAAACACTGACATGACTGTATAAAATGGCTAGTGGGTAGTCATTCAGTTCTTAGATACATACACTCTCAGAAATAGGTGTACAGGGAAATTTACACAAATGTAACCCCTAGGGCTAATTATTGGCCCTCAGGGTAACTATGTGTACCTTTGAGGCCCAAAAAAGGTGTACATACATCCCCAAGCAGTAAAAGGTTCATATTTGAACTGATTCTTCTAGAATTTAAGGTGCAATATCAAGACAAAGTTTGTGTTCTGTCAAATACAGGAAGACATTGGGTAAAATATAATTTTTGCTCTTAACTTTTAAGGTTTTACCATTTCTTACTCTACTCTACTATCTATTCATTTAAGTTAAATGAAAACTATTTAATACAGTCTGACAAGTTTCATTTTATATCTAATTTATATAGCAACACCACATATACTAATAATAATAATGATAATAATAATAATAACAATAATAATAATAATAATAATAATAATAATGACAACAACAACTAATTTTGCAGCACCTTTCTAATCCAGAGCTAAAAGATGCTTCATTGAATTAAAAATAAAAGACATTAAAATATTAGAAAATACATAAAATGAGAGGAAAAAAAAGAAATAGGAATATAAAATAAGGTATTTTATTTTTTGAGAGGGTAAGTTACTGCTGGAGGAACTAATTACCCCAGCATTTCTGAAATGCAGGGATTATAACACTGCTGTTCATCACCAGCTGGTGAATCACATGCAGAATGAATGAAACTCTTGAGCTCTGGACTTCTTTATATCAAAAATTCCTGCAAAGATGCACATTTAAGTGGCATCAGGGGGCAGAAAACGAGTCCTCTAACCAAATTTGTGATAACATAACTGCATCCACCTCTTTTAAATCCAGCACACTAGTCGGCTTTACAACTTTGTACATAGTGATATACAGCTTCAGAAAAAATTAAGAGACCACTGCAAAATTATCAGTTTCTCTGATTTTGCTATTTATAGGTATATGTTTGAGTAAAATGAACATTTTTGTTTTATTCTATAAACTACTGACAACA
>VUQI01026072.1:0-13052 GCA_015106735.1 Paratilapia polleni | reverse complement strand
AAATGGGAAGAAAAAAAAAAAAAAAAAAAAAAAAAAAAAAGAGCACAGGCAATAAAAAAAAGAAATAAATGGCAGAAAAAAAGACAATTAAAATAAAATTAATGTTAAGAACAATTGTTTGGTATTTTTCAAATGGATGGCTTTTTCTCCCTTTCACCCTCCTTCAAGTGAACTACGTCAACATGGTTCATGCATGATATAGAAAAAACAGCTTCTATCACTGAACGTATCACAGTTGTTCTAGCAATACCATACACTACGACCATGGGGCAGAGGGGGTGGGGACAGTCATACACATTCTAGCACATATCACAGGCAAACTAGTTTGTATTGTCCCTGTAACACCAGACACAGTCTTTTTTTAATCAAACAGTGGGAGCAACTTAGGTTGAAATGAAAGGCGCTGATACACAACAGAGGCCATTCACTGTATATAGAAATCACATGTGCTTGTTCGATAGGCAATAAGGTTCTGGTGATAGGTAATACAAATGTCAGGTACTCTGATGGCAAGACTCAGGCACTGCATCCTCAAGCCCATGCCGGCCTCTCATGATCGTGATCGTGCCATGAGCGAGGCCACAGAGAGGAGTTGCTGTTAGACACGGATCCACGAGCAGCTCTTTGAGTCCTAATCACAGCTGTTAGGAGAGAAATGCTTCACTGGCCTGTGATCAGTGTCTAAGGGCAACTTTGGTCTGAGTGGGGAAGGGTGCGGGGAGAGGTGGGGAAGGATTATTAGGTGCATTCTTGTCCTCCTCTATGAATGAGTGGGATCATCAGAGTCATAATATACTGTTCACATGCACAGACACAGTCCCTGTTTCTACTGCTCCACAATATTAACGACACAGCCCAAGCCTGCCATACAGCATGCACATCAGAGGCCTCTGCTCTAGATTATAGAGGCCCAACTACGACACTACACAGATCACTGGAAGCCATGCCTGCAGTTAGCGTTTTTAGCATCAACTCTGATGGCATCTACTAACTGTAAATCCAAAACCATGTTAGACAAGAAAGAGGGATTTTTGGCCTTTTTACACAACTAGCTCTTTCTCTGGTTGCCTACGATTAAACACACTGAATATTCTTACTGTTAGAGCTGTATTAACCCTCTCTGTAGGTTTATTTTTCACAAACATATTTCTCAAAAGGCTTTTGCTTGCTACACAACACTGTTACTCTGTAAATACTTATTCAGTACTATACTCCATTACACCACAAGCGTTCAGCTACAAGAGTTCACACCAAACAACCTCATGCTAATCATTTGATAATGTTCTGTACAGATGTGCTGAGGGCTTGGGCAGAGTGCAGCTTCAAGGATTTTTCACAGGCCTGGGATGGGAGGCAAAGGGTTTGGTTATAGTGGCAGAGAAATGGCCTTAATACACCACACTGAGCTGGGGAGGTTGGTCGTCAGAGTGTCCTCTCTCTCTGTGACTGTATGGAGAAATGTACACAGGGTGCACAATCTGACAGAATCGTGTGAAGCCTCAGCACATCTGTCCATACATGTCCACTCCTACCTTTCACACCCAGCAAAGTCCTTTAAACCGACCCACAGTCCAGACGCCTATCTGTGCATCAACCCCCCCGTCCCTCGTTGTGTTGTAGGTGAGTGTGCTTTGTTGATCCCTCTGTCGCAGCTGTCTCAGAAGGCAGGCTCGTTGAGTGATGCAGAGAGGAAGAGGGGTGTTTGGCAGAGCCTCCCCCCTGGAGGGAGGCAATGGAAAATTAACAAGACCGAGATCCAAAGCTGCAGGAGTCAACAGGAGCTATCAACTGTCGGGAGTCAGCTGGGTCTCAATGTCCACTCTGCAGATGGGGCATTTCCTGCTGGTGGCCAGCCACTGATCCACGCATGCCTGGTGGAAGAGGTGCATGCAGGGTAATCTCCTGAGGACACAGAAGAGACAAGGTCAGGATTTTAAAACCAATGTACTTCATTCACATTATTGTTAGAAAAGCGTCTCTCCAAAATATCAAGTTTTCATATAATCCTGGAGGTTTTTAAGTGATCGATTCAAGATCACCAAATATGGACCAAAAGTCATTTTCCTGGAAAAAAAAAAAAAAAAAAGATTATTTACAAAAATGCTGATTCCAGACTGTGCACCCTAGTACTTTCTTTTATTGTTATATTATTTTACAACTACAGCATCATTTTACACTTCTTGAGCAGATGTTAAAAAGCAATTTTCCTGCAGTGATTAATAAAGTTTTTTCATGGTGTCCAATGATCTACATTTAAAGCAAAATCTAATCAGTGACTGGATAATATTTACATACAAAATCTGAATTTCCTAATGTTTCCTAATGCAATTGCTTATGTATCTGAATCTCTGTCATGAATGAGCAGATTTTTTTTGTGTGTGCTTACAACAGTTGGAGTTGAAGGAGTTAAATTAATTTAATATTTCAGTAGCTGTTCAAGGAAAAATACCAGTTTTGGGCTGCAGCTTCTTCGATGTGAGAATTGACTGCTTTTCTTAATCAGTGAGTGAAAGGAACTAAAGCTTCCATAAAACAGAACACTATTTTTCATCACTATTTTTCATCACTATTTTTATTATTCATCGGAGTGTGAGTGTGTGTGTGAATGTTAGTAAGCACTTAAGTATAGATAAAAGTGCTGTATGAGTGTATGTGTGACTGGGTGAATGTGGCCTGTAGTATAAAGCGCTTTGAGTACACAGAATCTGAGTAGAAAAGCGCTATATAAGTACCAGTCCATTTACCATTTACCATTTATTTTATGAAATGTCATAAACAAAACTATAAATGGACATTTTTATGATTCAGTTTTTACTCTTTTTACCCTTTCACCCTCATAGACTCCAGACTTTTAATGTCAGAGATGTTCTCCTACTTATAAAGATTAGAGGACTGTGAACACCAGGGACAGTGATGGAAATAAGCTTCATCATTCAACTTAACTAACAGCTGGATATAACAACTGTTGTAACTCTGCTCAGTTACACTGACTTGGTGGTCTTTAAGTCTTCTACATGCATGTGATTCATAGGTCCTGTCATACCCAGTATCCGGATTGTGTCTAGAACAGATCCAGCCGTTGGACTGTGATTCACGTTTGACATCTGAAAGCAGCTCACATTTGATTTTTATCTGTGGTGGAAATGCTTAAAATGCATGTTTGCTCTTCATGAGAAGAATTTCTATGTTTGAGATACAATAATGGTATATTTACTGCCCTCTTATCAAATCACCCAATATGTATTTTAAGGCCGCGTGTGTCAAGGCTTGCTTTTCTTACAGTTGTTTTCTTTAATCTTAAGCTTGAGATTGAACAAAACAGAACCTGCAGTGTCAGGATTTCCAACGTAAAGCAGAGCAAAGGTAACACAATCAAGCTGAGACTTTAGGTTTACAGTGTGTTTAAATAGAATTAAACTCACTAAACTATTACCACATCACAGCTCCCTCCCTCTTTTAAACAGAGTTTTTACCTACTCTTTATTCTTGCCTCCTCTCCCCTGTTCAGTGGGTAAAAACATTTGCTCTGTCATTTTTCCAGCGGTTCACATCACAACACCGGACACACATCAAAAGATTTCGTGAAACGCTAATGCTGCCCGGAGGAAGTGTTTTTAAGATGAGGTGCTGCGAGAAATCCTGTGACGGGATTTTCAGACCTGACGCTTTGAACTTAGGTGGCAGAACCAGTTTAGGGTTTAAAAATGCTTAGATGCTGTGTCTTTCTATCCAGTTTAAGGGAAAGCATTGTGAATATGCATAAATTAGGAAATGTGAAGATGTTTCTCTGAGGACTGATCAGCAGGAAAAGTGTTGGCTGAGGAGACTTCAACCAGCTTTACCCAGACAGGCTTCAGAGTAAACTGTGGTCACAGTATTGTGTCCAAGTCCCTTACATTGTAGAGGCTAGATGTAATAACAAATATTATGGACAAATGAGACATGTCGTTTTTCTGGCCAGTGTAGCCAACCAAGAAAGAGAAAGGCACAGCAGCACTTTGCACTTAGTTTTGTAGGTTTTAGTCACAAATCCAAGTAAGGGATGCATTTAAGTTTAGTTAGGAGATGAGCAAAGTAATTACAATTTCTCCTGAGGGGGACATGAATGTCTGTGTTGAATTTCAATGCAATGCATCCAAATCTTGCAGAGACATTCATAAAACCCGCGAATGTCAACCTCAACCTGGTGCTATAGGCAAAGTCACTAATCACCAAAATGAACCAAAGATTGACTGACGAACAAACTGATAATGCCGTACTATTTCAGGACAAGAAAAACAAATATATCCTTCCAGGAAAAAACAGCTTTTATGCACAGCCTATATCTGCATCTGCATAACCAGCAAAAGATGAGCAAAAAGCAGTACCTGACATCCTCTCCGTCCTCCAGCATCGACAGACATATGGTGCACTTTTCATCAGTGTCAAGCTCCTCATCATCCAGACACATCTTCAGGTCCTGTGGTATTCTCTGCACAGATAACCACACAAGAGCAAACACACTTAATTACTGAAGTGTGCTGTGTTTATGCCACAGGGGTCTCTGAGTCAGCTCAGGCTGAATCAAAAAAAAAAAAAAAAAGTCTTCAAATCATACTTCCCAGAAAAAAATAGACATCAAGATGGAAATGACTCAATTACTCCTGCTCACTCAAAACGTACCAAATAATCTGGAACTCTGAGTATTTGGGTCATATTCAGTGTAGACGTTTCTTTAAATTCATTCCACGCATGTATCTGCAGACAGCTGGATGAGTCATCCCTCGCCTTGAACTCTGAACACTGCAGCCCTGTCTCACTAATCTGCTAACGGAAATTAGTCTGACCTTTGAACTGCAGTGGCGGACGTGACCTTCTTTCCATGCTTGTCTTTGCTCTTTGATCCTTTTGACCTGCCGCTGCCCTTCGCTATTCCCTTCTTTCACATCTTCAGTTCTTCCTCTGTACCACACCACATCAAAAAGGTATTAAACCCAGCTAGGAGATAAGGCGTCTCCAGCCCTACCTTTTTGTACTTATGGGGGAAAGTGAATCTCTCGATGGTGGTTTGGACCGCTCCACGGTTTACGCTGCCCAGTCTGTCCTCCAGCTGCAGAAGCTCCTACGAAGAAAACAACAGATGTCTTTAATTACTTTTTAAAGAAAAGACCTTTATGTGTTCACCCACTGAGATGATAGAAATAAACATACACAATAAAAAGACATAAAAGGGTGGAATATTTGAATCTAATGTAATGAAAATGGTGCCTTAAGGAACAGGACACCTTGCTCAAAATGAAAACAAATGGCATGAGATTAAAGGCAGCTGGACCTTTTGAAGCATCTGGAGCCCAGGGTAATTGGAAATAAGAAAATCAGTTACACACTCAAGCCTGTCCAGAGATTGGTCACAGAGAAAACAATGATAAATTAGTGTAGACTGGTGTGTCTGCTGAGGAGAGCGAGGAAGTAGCCACACAAACCTCATAGCTCTCTCTAACTGCAGATGCATGGCGGGAGGGGTTGAGACTCTGCAGAGCCAGCAAGTGCAACTGGGGATATGGGTAGTTTCTGATCTCATGGACAACCTAGGAGATGACAGATAAAAGAAGCTAGCGTCAGCTCTGCAGCAGAAATCAGAAAGAACAACAGGGACACGGGTCATCCCAAGTAGTTGGGTGTTCAGATTAATCTCAGAAACCAGGAGGAGAGTCGCTGTGAGTTCACTGAGATGAACTTGATTGATTGTACGGAGGCAGAGGGGAGCTCACCACTTGTGTTGAGGCATTGTTTCTAGGGAAGTGGTGCATCCTAGGAGAGGTCAAGTAGTGCTGATAGTGCTGCGGCAGCGGGTGGATGTGATACTGGTGGGGGGGAAGCCCAGCATCCACACTTAGATCCCTGGACAGAAACGGAAAAACAAATCAGCCAGTGGAACACAACAAGGTTCCTGGAACATTTTGTTTCGATAACAGGGGGTTTGTGTACTTCTCTAGATGCTCAGAGTCAAAACTTTTAAAAGGTGAGACTGCAATATGATTTTTAAAAAATATATTTATCCACATACCAGGTCAGGAACAACACATTCAATTTCAAGAAACTAGTTATCATGCGAGCAGATGTCTGAAATAGCTAAAAGTAATGGATAGATGGTTCACATTATAAAGTAATAAATGCATGGTTAAATATTATGGAGTAGCAGAAGGTAATTGGACAAATGTCTGTAGAATAGACTCTGATTGTTTGTCAGCTTAAACCCATTCATTATGATCCAAAATCTGACTATAACTGAGATTTATCATGAGTGGATTCAGATGATCTGGTAAAGGCAAAAACCCAAATTAAAGGGTCATTGATTGTTGTATCAAATTATTTTTACATCATTTAATAAGGTGTCTGCTGGTCAAAAAAAAAAAAAAAAACTTAACTTCTCATCTAAAAATTAGCTATTTGCATGTGTAGTACTGCAGGTTTGGTTGAGAGATGTACTGCTTACCAGTCTGTGCCCTCAGCCAGGTAGCGGGGCTGCTGTACCACAGGCTGTGGAGGAACATGAAGGGGGGGAGCAAACTCATAGCCAGGCCGCAGCCTGTGGGGTTGGTGGGGAACTCTCTCTGGGGTCCGTCTACTAAGACAAATAACTAAGCATTTGAAAACATCCTGGAAAATAAGAGTTCATCATTTACACTTAATGTCACTGCATAACTCCAGTAGTTACCAACAGGCTGCTTAAACCAGGCAAATATTTTGTCGTTTTATCTTTTTTTTTGTACTGTAAAGCTGTTCGGATACCTTGAGGGTGGCAGGATGTGTCGGTGCTGGGCCTCAAGGATCTGCTGCTGGAGGAGGTATTGCTGGTGTAATGCCTGAGGTAGGAAGGGAGGGGTAGGGATGTCCTGGAACTGGGGAGCGGGCAAAGGGTTGAGGGGCGAGTGGAGTGGAGGGCCGTGTTGGTGGCCTGGTGGGGCCAGGTGGGGGTTAATGCCTGACTGTGGCTGCCCTGGGTGGGGCATGGGGAAGTCCATGGGCAGCGGGGCCTGAGGACCTAACTGGAAGTGCCGGCAAGAGGTAGCATGGCTGTGCTGCTGCTGCTGTTGTTGCTGTTGCCGGTTGAAATGGGATCCTGTGGAGGATAAGGAGAAGTTGTCAGGCACCTGAGGGGAGAAATTAGCTGGAATTAATAGTAGGTGAAATGTGGTGTCACTGTGTGTGAGATATAGCATGTTAATGAAGCCCTACCTCTTACCTAGGGTGAAAAATACTTCTGTGGGGGTGGGAAAATGATGGTTACCACAAGTACCATGAGAATGAAAACCCTTTTTGGTGCTCCACACAAAGCGCAAGCGTTCATTTCTTTAAATGTTTTCCCCGACCCCTGGATCGACTCCTCGTCTTCACAGACAAAGGAACTGGATCAGAACAGATGAACTGTACCCCTACACAGATATCGACGCAGCTCGGTTCCTGTATATTCTGCAGCTGACAACAGGTCAGTGCACTCAGAGGTAAACCATTATTACCTTGGTGTCTGTAAGAAATACATTCAACTGTTGCTCTGCCAAGTCTCTATCTATACAACTGTAAAGAACAATTTGTTCCATATAAAAACTTAGACAATAGATTCACATTATAAATGTGCTCTACTTAAATCAGCTGTCTCTCTGTGTTATACACTTTCAGTAAAGCTCTGCTGTTCTGCTCCCATATGAACATTCAGGAGCTGACAGGAAATAGCTTGAATGCTTTTTTTAACTCTCTCCAACCACAGCTATTTGGCAACTGCAGTGAACAGACTGCTGTCGAGACTCGACAGGGAGTGAAAAAAAAAAGTAAAAAAAAAAAAGAGACACACAGGCTAGCTTGTGCTGTGGTGCAATATGGTTTTAATACTCTGGTTAAGCTTAAAAAGACCTCTTGCATTATGGAGGGACTGAGAATAGCAAATTTAGCTTTGATTAGAAACTTTATGGGGGAAAATCGCTGCCAAAGGGACCCATAGTAATGCTCTGCTATGTCTGAATTTTATACTAGTTTAAAGATGTACAGCTTTTTATAGATGTGCAAAAGACAGAAGAGTACTTTGCATGTACACAGTGAATTTCTTTTTAAAAAAAAAAATATATGAAGAAATAGGCAAAGTCTACATTGCATTTACTCGGAGCACGCTTGAAAAACGCAGGTCGAATTTTAAACATAGCCAGGAAAGACAAGCAGTGCGACTTTCCAGATTTCACATTTCAGCTTGACAGTTCGTCAGCGTAGCCGTGCAGGCAAGACATGACCTTGCTGCCGTGGGTCAAAGGCTCAGAGTCTAGACTGTAAGTAGCACACTGCGTTTTCAAGCGTCTCAGTGAGAACGATCACCATGAATGACAGCAGATAGACTCATTCAGGGCCCTGCGATGAAGGAAGCGTGGAAATCGTCTATCTTTGTCACAGCAGGAGAGGAGGTAGGTGGGTGGGTGGGGGTGGAGGGAGGGGAAGGGGACGGGGACAGGGAAGAGGGGGGCAGGTAGGGTACAAGGGAGAGGGAGGACAATAAATGGAAATCAGCAAGAAGCACACTGAAGGTTAGGAAAAACACTATATTCTTTATTGAAAAATATTAGTATTTGTGGAATTTGTGTTTTCTTTCTCGTTTGTTTGTAATAATAGTATAAATCCATGCAACAAAAATAAACAACATACACTGAAGGCAAGGCCCACCATGCTCCATATAGGGTTAAAAAGAACAAAAGCGGCATCCAATGAGCAGACGTGTTGGCTACAGCACATGATTTCAGTACAGCAGGGTACATCTTTTCTACAGAAAGATTACATTGGATTTTCACTAGTCAAATGTAGAAAAAACATAAACAAAAAAATTATGAATCATAAATGTGACCATGCATTGAAAGTACTATTACCAGAACAAAAGGTAAAGAGAAACCACAACCAAACAATAAAAGACGTTATTACTAATAGAGGATCTCTTTAGCAGTGCAGGAAAAATAGGCATCCCTGTGAAATGGATAGCATTTTGGTCTTATGTTAGTGGGGTAAATTGAGAAGTGATGAACCACCAGTGAGCATGTTTTCCTCCTTAAATGTTTAGAGTTTCAGCTCCCCGTAAAGGGCAAAAAGAGCCCTGACAATTCAGTGTGATTCAAAGCTTGAAATTTGCAAAAGGGAACAAAAGGATTACACAAAAATGGAGACAGTTATGGCAGGTTGTGTGCAGGTGCAGTGTACCTTCAGTCATTTCAAGTGACAGCACTGGTTTAAATATTAAGTTTAGCAGTACAAACAGCATGCACGTGGCTCCAATTTGCATGCTTTTATTTTTTTATTTTTTTTTAATCGCAGGTCACGTTAATCATGTACATTGCACCTTGTGTGAAGAGAAGAAAAAGATGAGCCAAATTCTGGTGTTCAACAATGCAGTGCAGCATTTGAGATCATGCAAAATGTATCCACTTTACAGGAATTTACAGCATGTTGTCTATCAAGACTGGATGGGAGGTACACAATGACATTCAACTGATATCTAGAAAGGAGCTAAAATGTTCACTCAGTGCTACAGCAATTTGACAGAAAAAAGATTAAAAAAAAAAGGTGCTCTGTTCTAGGTGTTAGCTATTGTTTTAGTCTGCTTAACATGGAAAGTCTATGGCTGAGTACATCTTGGGAGGGGGGGGGAGTGCTTTTTAATACCAATGTCGTCTTCTGATGGAAAGAGGAAATGAAGAAGGGATTCACAATACAGCTAAATGCAGAGAACAGGCAGAGGCCACGCCACACCACACAGCAGCAGATGATCATTAGCTACACAATGGGGGGGACGACAAAGATCTGATAAATGCAGAATGTAGAGCCAGCCTCCATACTATGAAACAGGGAAATAAGAACAGAAATAAAAGCACAATGAAATCACTGATGCCACTGTTGTGAAATTAATGTTGCACTGTAGCTTTATCATTGTTTTAACTGTGACCGCACACTCGACTCTTCTCCCTTTTTTTGCAATTCGGCAGCTTCAAACAAACAGCTGCTGAATTGCCAATTAGCAAATAAGAGAAAAGGGGCGACGGATACACTGATAGCTCGGAATGCAACGCTCTCCGGGCGACTGGCCACGTATCGATTAGTACACTGGTCAATTGACAGCAGTAATAATTGTAATAACTATTAAAATCACGGTGGAAAAACGGCGAGCGGTGAACAGAAGCAGATGATCTTCAAATGACATCATCCGTGCACAGATAAGCTGACTGGCTGGACAGGCTACGTCTATTTTGCGGTATTTTTTTTTTTTTTTTTTTACAGTACAAACACACGATAGTCTCGAGGAAAACTCAAGACTTTAGAATTTCTTTTGTAAAATCATACAGATAAAAACGCATCCCAGGTTAATATAGACGTCTGTTTATGCAGGAATGTGTTTTTGTACATACGGCATATTTGTCCGCACGTCGCGTGCATGTGGAAGCCTTTGTGAAAATGTTTCCGTTTCAAGAAATAGTCACAGCCCAAGGAGCCAGTTAGCTTATCTGTAGCGGCTAAATTGATTTTTAATTGGGTGTAATTACACCCGGCAAACTACATAAATCGGTGTATTACATTAATCTGCGACGGATACGAATAAAAGCGTTATCACGTTAGCGAGTAATTTGACCGTTAATTTAAAGATAGCTAGGAGGAGCTAACCCAGCGGCTGAGCTCGAGCTAGCTAGCCAACAGCTGCAGTGAATATTAAGATAAACAGGGCACATGTTTTGGATCGATATGAATATTAATACCGTACCTCTGTTTCTTACTGAGCCGAATACAGGAAGAACCAGGTATCCGACATGCACTAACACCATCCTGGGATCCTTATTTTATGATTCCGCTGGGTTATTTGGAGAGATACAGTAGTAGTAGCCCATGCGGATCTACATTCAGGCGGCTGGTTGTTGCTGGCTGGCTGGCTTGGCTAAACACTACAGGCGAACCAAACCAAACCGACTGTCTGACTCGCCTGGTTGTCGTTGACAAAAGCAGACATGTCATTTGTTGTACGGAGCAAAAGAGGGCGATGTTGCAGCTCTACGTGTCAAACCTGCAGCTAATCTCTGGGTTAACTTCTACGACCTTGCCTGGTTAATCTTTATAGAAACAATTTTAACATATTAACAGGCTAAAATCGCAAACAGCACATCAAAGTAACCTGAAGTCTTGAATTTAACTAATGAAATCCCCACTTAAAAGACCACTGTTGTTTAGTATTGTCTGCCCGTGACATTAGGGGACTTACTGGGGACTGATTTTTAAAGAATAGTAAAAATCGAAGCACTAGAGGCAAAGATATCCTGGCTTTTACCTGGGTCAGGTGCCAGATGTGCTGAATCCTACATTTCCCATGATTCAACGCAATTGCTTTTTCTTTGTGCATTCATGTAGTGTAGGAAAACAATCGAAAATAGGACTTAACAATTGGGAAAATTCACATGAATGTCCCTTAAACTCGGAAAAACAACTTGGAAAGTTGGTGAAAATTTTGACACGTTTTGCTAGTTATTGACATTAGTTAGGCAGACACATGGTTTTATTTCTCTATTTTTTCCCCCCATATGTTGCATTTTCATTTTTTTTTTCTTAGACCATTAATTGCGGTCCACATAGAAAAACCTACATTTGTTAGAAAAGGTATTTATTGGCAGTTACCCTGACAACAGGTGAAGTAAATCAATATGTATGTATGTATTATATACAGGAAACTGCTATCAGCATGTTGTTTAAAGGCTCTAATGAATAAAGTTCCAGAAAGGTGATTTAAGTGACTTTGAACGTGGCATTGTTGTTGGTGCCAGACGGGCTGGTCTGAGTATTTCAGAAACTCCTGATCTACTGGGATTTTCCCACACAACCATTTCTAGGCTTTACAGAGAATGGTCTGAAAAAGAGAAAATATCCAGTGAGGAGCAGTTCTCTAGGAGAAAATGCCTTGTTGATGCCAGAGGTCACAGGTTAGTGGACAGACTGCTTCGAGCTGATAGGAAGGCAACAGTAACTCAAATAACCACTTGTTACATCCAAGGTGTACAGAGGAACATCTCTGAACACACAACACGTTGAAACCTTGAAGCAGATGGACTACAGCAGCAGAAGACCACACAGGGTGCCACTCCTGTCACCTAAGAACAAGAAACTGAAGCTACGATTGAACACAGGCTCACCAAAATTGGACAACAGAAGATTGGAAACATGTTTTCTGGTCTGATGAGTCTCGGTTTCTGTAGTGAAATTCAGATGGTAGGGTCAGAGTTTGGCATAAACACAATGAAAGCATGGATCCATACTGCCTTGTATCAATGATTCAGGCTGGTGTTGGTGGTGTAATGGTGTGGGAGGTGGTTTCTTGGCACACTTTGGGCCCCTTAGTACCAACTGAGCATCATTTGAACATCACAGTCTACCTGAATATTGTTGCTGACCATGTCCATTCCTTTATGACCACAGTGTATCCAGCACCTTGGTGAATTTCTGCCACAAAAAAAGGCAGTTTTTGAAGACAAAAAGGGGTCCAAACCAGTACTAACAAGGTGTACCTAATAAAGTGACCAGTGAGTGTAGTGTGACCTACATTAGAAAAAATATTTATCAGCAGTAACCCTGATAAAAAGATAAAGCAATATTTATTTATTATATACTAGAAACTGCTAGTAGCATGCTCTTTAAGGGCTCTGAGAAATAAAATAAACACAATATTGTTTCCACAGGCACCTAAAAACCAGTATATGTGCATAAAAATAAACTAAATTCAGAAGAACAACTTCCAAACTTCCAATCCAGTTTACTATGAGCCAAGTGACCATTCTGCTGCTGTATTTTGAGTGGCATTGGCCAGCATAAAACAATGCATTGTTTCAAAGCACAGTCTCCAGATTGCCAAAAAGCACAGCAGAGTACTTTTATGTAATGTTATTCTACCTTACAGTACTTTGCAACAAAGTAGTTTCCACAGGTGTTAATAAAGTTTTCTGATTCTGATGATTAGATTTATTCCTCTTTTGCTGTGTTTTTTTTTTTTTTTTTTTTTTTTTCCATCACGA
>VUQI01026070.1:0-10849 GCA_015106735.1 Paratilapia polleni | reverse complement strand
ACCCCCTATGAGCAAGCACCTGGCAACAGTGGGAAGGAAAAACTCCCTTTTAACAGGAAGAAACCTCCGGCAGAACCAGGCTCAGGGAGGGGCAGCCATCTGCCGTGACCGGTTGGGGATGAGGGGAAACAGAAGAGAGCAGAGGTAGACAAAAAGACAAAAGACACACTATGAGAGAGAGAAAGAGTTAATAATAACTAATGATTAAATGCAAGTGGTGTATAAACACATGAATAGTGAAAGGAAGTGAGGAAGTGCTCAGTGCATCATGGGAAGCCCCCAGCAGCCTAGGCCTATTGCAGTGCAACTAAGGGATGGTTCAGGGTCACCTGATCCAGCCCTAACTATAAACTCTATCAAAAAGGAAAGTTTTAAGCCTAATCTTAAAAGTAGAGAGGGTGTCTGTCTCCTGAATCCAAACTGGGAGCTGGTTCCACAGGAGAGGTGCCTGAAAGCTGAAGGCTCTGCCTCCCATTCTGCTTTTAAATACCCTAGCAACCACAAGTAACCAAGTCTGAGAGCGAAGTGCTCTATTGGGATATTTCAAAAAAAAAAGGAGATGCCTTTTAGATTTTATGTCATAAGATAATGCAAGCAGGAACATATATGAACAGTGCTATGTGTGAGAAGAAACATATGAAAAGGAAATAAACTTTAGTTAAGCTTGCTTAACAGATATGAAACTACATTAAATATCAGAAACTTTGTAAATATAGTGCTCATTAAACACAGGTATCAAATGTATGCAAATTGCATAATTTTCACCTCTAATACTTCAGTCAAATAGGAAATTTTTTAGATTTTTCAACGGATATAATTTCAATTTCAGAGGTTAACATTTATTACTATAAAAAATATGTAACTGTAGAGTTAAAAACTGTCAGCTCCATGAGATCTCTTTCTCCTGTAAATGCGTGTGAAAGTGTTTCTAGGCTGTGGATTGATATGTGGATTAGGCGAAGGCCTGGGTGAAATATGTCAGAGAACACCCTGTTACCAAGAGTCAGGGTGTAAAACGCCTCAGTGTACATAACTCTTCTTAACGGGGAGTAAATCCCTCCTCAAAACAAGAAGACACACAGTACATTTTGCAACAGTATATTTGGAAATAAATCTCACATGATGCACCATGAAACACTCAAGGAGACGACGAGAGGCAGCGTTAAAGAGAAAGAAGAGAGAACGAGAGATGAGAGGCGGGATTTATAGAGAGGGGCGATATCCCAGTACCTAAGACGAGCCAAATGGCCAACAACAGACTGACAGACTGAAAACACAAATAAAGAGCCATTTTTATGATGTGAATGGATGGCTTCCCTAGAAGACACTTGGCTGGATTTTATTTGGTCGTGGCTTTGGCCCGAGCCACTACATATTTCTGTTTTATGAAGAGACTCAATGGCTAAGACAGCGGCTAACAGAGTGGTACAAACTCTTTCACCTCATTGGAAGACAAAACGTAAGGAAGGAGACGAAAGAGCAGGTGAAAGCCAGAGACAGAGAATGGTGGCCCAATTTATGTGATTCATAAAAACACAGTCTGTACCTTTGTCTGCTGTCCACAAATATCTACCTTTTACTAACAACACTCACGCACAAGTACACATTCATAATCAATAAGACTGAGAAGTTACTCTTGAGGACAAAAGTCCCTTTCTGTATTTGTCTTTCATCCTGCAGACGAACAAACACACGCTTGTCTTCTGTTGGGCTTTTTTTTTTTTTAATGGTCCATCTCACAAATGTCAAATACACGGACTAATCAGCACTCTCGATTTCATGCTCCCAGTTAAAAAAAGGGTGATCAAACATTTTCAGGTGCGCCTGAACTGTGGAAGAGTTTACCCCTCTGTCTTGTGTCATTCATTCGAATTTTTAACGACAATTATAAGACCTATCCTCCTACAACCATCTTTGAGTCTGTGGCAGTATCATTATGACTACTGGCAGTTTATCTAAGTAAGTAGTTAAGTTATTAATTGTGTTTTTGTGCCAAATTTCTGTTTTTGGAACGTCTACATATATACAGTAATGTCCTTGGTACTTCTGTTTGAATAAAATGCTACTCAGACTTTAGGAAAAACTCTTTTTAGCTGCATTGTAATACAAACTTGGGTAATAGTGTCTATCTATCGTAGCATGCGAGTTTGAAAAATAATGAACTATCTTCTCAATAGACTGTTTTTTCCTGTAGTTTGTTAAAAAGCAGACTTACAGAAGCTTATTCCTTGCCTTCTAATTTCTGATAAATGCTGCATGAAATGGTTTGGACAGAGGGATGAGTCACAGCATTGTAAAACAAATTCCTGTAGCTGGTAAAATAGTCATCACTGTTAAAATTAATTGCACCCGCCGCCTGGATCTTTGACAGGGAACATGTGACAGTTGTTGCTTTCAGAGGAAAACCCCGGCGAAGGCATAGACGACTCAATCTTGTCCTCCGCCTTTCATACAGTATCTCTTTCAATCTCTCACACACATGCTAATCGTTCCCTCTCATTTGCATCCTAATGATTTCACTCTTCCTTTTTAGCCCTTGTCCGATCCCTCTATTAAGTTATCTGCTGCTTGTGCTCCCCCTCATGTCTTTGTGTAGATGTCTGCTGACTTTTCTGTCTCTGTTGTAGGATTTTTCTGGAGGTTATTATTTGGTAGCACAGGGTGGGATTTGAATTGTTTATATTTGATCTCTTATAGGGTAACGTGCCACTCATGGAACCTCATGGAAATAAAATAAAAAAGCAAGAACGGAAAATAAGGTTGGTACCGGATCACAGTTGTTATTATTTTAGTATTATCCGAATGAAAAGATTACCAAAGAATGAGTCCAAAAAAAAAAAAGGACAAGTCACAACTGTAAAAGTAAAATGAATGAAAGAGATTTGCCCATTCCTAATGACATGTAGTTACCTAGACCCTGGTGAAACTGCACAGTTATGTGCAGCTACAACTACAATGAGGTCATCACTGACACTGGCAGTACTGTCTATTGAAACATATTCATTTTTACAGATACAAATACAAATACAAAAGTCATGAGTTCTGCCAGTGTTGCACAAACATGGCAGCTTGCCAGGTCTAAGTGGATCCCCAGAATTTAAATTTTATTCAATTTTTTTTTTAGAACCTGTAAGTTAGTTAATGTACCTTATTAGCCCATCTTTCCTGTTAACTTTTCTCATATAAAGATAGCTTGAAAAAAACTATTAAAAGTGAAAAAAGCAATACAGAACCAAGCGAATGTCATGACTTCATGTAGTTTTACCTTTTCAGCTGATTTCCATCCACTTCTGTCCAGTGACTAATTTAGGCTAAATTATTCATTGCTCTATATGAACGAGGTCAACTGTGACTCTGTTTTCTCCTGCTGGTATTTATATACCTTTAATTTGTCTATATACTGGAAGCGAAGAAAAAAAAAAAACTTTGGTATCTCTCTCTGTCTCCCTCCTATCATCCTGTGTGCATTGTGCATTACAATGTAAATTCTCTGTAGACAAGTCTGCGGGGGTCACAAAAAATTGGCAGGCATGCAGACGTGCTCTTTCATCTGATGATGAAATTTATGTCACTGAGACCCAAGGGGACCCAAGCGGACTCACGGACGCAGAAAGTATAATAAAACCGTAACACATTAACATCTTGTTATGGTCAGGTACAGGTATTTTGGTTAGATGACTGAAGATTTTAAATATAACCTAACCTGGACTGCACTGCATGTGTATGATTATTAAATTATTTTTAAGTGATCATTTGGTATTTTAAATATTGTTATTATATGCGTTTATGAGGCTAAGTTAAAGTGAAACCTCTGTTTATACATTTATCCATTTTGACTGACATGGAATTATGTGTTTTGTAAGACAATAATAGCATTTGCATTATATCCTGTTACCCCTGTAGGGTGCAGTGGCATGGTTTCTTATGTGTATCTATTTATGTGTTACCTTTTCATCATCCTCCCTTCATCCTGGGTCCCTGCTGGAGACAGTTATGCTGTAATTAAACTCTACACAGTGAATGCAGTTGTGTTTTGTTTGTTTCACTAGAGAGCTCATAAGGAACGGATATACAAAAGCAATAAATTAATAGTGTGGATAATTAACCAGGACTGTAGCTGAGGATGCACGAGGGAGAACCGACCTTGTTTAAGGAATTCACAATTGATTGCATTTCTGTGTGTGTGTGAGCCGTCACTTCAGTCAGTATGTATGTGATACTATTTAGCTTACCTTATAAACGTTTACTGTATATACGGTCCTTTCACATTTCATGGAAATATCCAGAGTTTCATACAGGTTTCATAAACTCCAGCTTGGCAATCTGTAATAATTTCAGTGATTCAAATGATAATAATATTTAATAACTGCTTATTAATTAGTTTGTAAACTACCTATCATCCTGTCCTACCTATCATCGTTTGGATGGTCATTGTAAAACTACATCTGCCTATTACAAAGCGTTATAAAAGGATGGCTGGAAATTTGGATGGCTAGTAAAATCCTGAAACAGGTATTAATAATACTTGTGTATCAGTAGGCATGTAGGCTAGCTGTGGAGTAAATCAAAAGACTGTGAACCTGCTTGGCTTTGCTTTCACTTGCTGTTTGGTTAGGTTTAGGTTACAAAACTCCTGGTGATGTCTCAGTAGCAGTAGAGTAAAAACAGGATGGCAACCTCCCTGCGACTACGAAAACCTGGTGGCCCCAATGATTGCACTGAATTTCTTCACATTCAGTGATCAATTGCAAGTAGTTGTGGCAACCACTTTCGACCACAGGGCGACTGCACAGGTCACCTGGTGGAAATCAACCTATCTCCAAACAAACAGGGTCCGACTTGGATTGACTGCAATCACTTTCAGACAGACTGGTTTGCAAATAACTGTTGTGTGATTTATAAAGCAGACAAAACGTTGCGATCTGAGTCAGTCTCCTCCAATCAGCACGACTCGTCTGCAATGCGTCTCTTTGCAATACGGGACTTGACTCAACTGGTTGCCAACTACTTGTATTCTGGTTATATTCCTATATAAATGCAAGGCTGCCAAGTGCCTATGTAATTTTGCTGTTAAATTGCTGTCCTGCAGCAACCATGTCACTATTTCTAGAGAGATTTCTGAATTTCTGTTTCAAATCTATAAGGTTCTGGCTGGACTCTGAATGTAAGTAGTTAATGTGAATTTCTGTGCATGAAGATTTCCAACAGACAGCAACAGATTTCAACAATTTATCACAGTTAATCGCCATATTATCACAAACAGACTGCATGTAATTGGCAACTTGACCCCATTCAATCGCAAACTGAGTTCGTCTTGTTGCCGTTTTATCACAGTCTTGGCGCACCAAAGTCTCTTTGAAGACAGCGACTGACTGAGTGGTTGCAGACCTGGACCTCGTCTTTGAAGCAACCATTTCAAATGCAACAAGGCTGCAAGTTCGTTGCAAGCCATCGCAATAATTTTGGTCGTGCTGCGGTCTCCAGCCACTCTTTTCCCTAGTGTGACTGTAGTATTAGGTTTGGTTTGAATTACACACAGTCACATTAAATTGTGCTTAAGGGAACAAAGTGTTTTATACTTTAATCCCTTGGTACCCTGAGTCTACACAGAATCCTGCCTAGGCATCCATATGTGAAAATTGGGTGTGAAACTAACCTTGTGAATGTCTCTGACAAAGCAGTAATATTTGACACCATGGGAATGAGGGGAGGTGCTAGATGATGAGTAATGATACCTTTATTACAAAGTGACAAAACTATTTGGTGAGCTTTAACAAATACATAATATAGTATATTGTTAACAAGTGTTATGTAAGCAAATGTCATCAGAATGTTATGTATGTAACGTATATATTAATTATTTTATTACACAAACAAATAAAATAAAGAATCATGAATTATAACATTACTAAAGCTTTGTGAATATTATCAATGTTCGTATCACCATAAAATAACTATTTACTATAACTTTATATATCCATAAATGTAATTTATTAACAATGGTCATTATAAAGTTTCTTTTACTCAGAATGGAAATTGTATCATTAATGACACCGGCATTTGTCATATGTAGTTGTCCAACAACACTGATGCCACCTGCACTCTTTCCCTCATTAAATTTGAACATGTTAAGAAAGCAGACATATCATCTCTGGCAACTAAACAAAAAATAATGAGTTAGTGTCTTTAAGATTTTGATGACTAGTAACAGTTGCAGTATTTTGCATCAGCTTTCACAAAAACAAATCGTCAGGTGCAGCCACATCATCACAATGCAGAGACTTTAAACTGCATGACTCAAACTGAAAACTGTATGTAAGGTTAATTCTTTAGATGCTGTACTCAAGAGAAGGCAAATTCATTCAGGCTGGTCATTCTCTCAGTCAGCAGCACTCTATTTTTATTAAGTAGTGATAATTCACCTTATGCTTTGGGTAGGGCTGAGCGATATCGAAAAAAATCTTATCACGATAATTTTTTTCATGTCAGTTGATATTAATATAGATCACGATATAACTCAAATCACTATTTCTGTCAAACTAAAAGGCTCCGTTTTACTCCTAAGCAAAGACATATGGTTAATTTTCATTTACATATTTATTTTCTGTCAGAAGTTGAACATGATAAATGTATTGTATAACATTATACAATTGTATTTTAAATAAATAATATATAACAGCTTTATAACAGGTATAGATAATAAACTAAAATCTTACTTCTGACCAGTCAAAAGCTTCAAGTGATACAGAAGAACACAAACAAAATGGTAAACTAAATTCTTTGATCAGTTTCAAATAAATAACATAGATATTAATACAAACTAAAATCTCAAAAAACTATACTGCATCATTTCTTTAGTATAGATTCAAAAAAGTTTAATTGTTGGGAAACAACCCCACAAATAAATAAACAAAAAAACAAAAACATTCTGTATTTTTGTTGTAAGGCATGGTACAGGAGAAAGTGTTTGGGACTGTAAAGTCTTGCATTGTGCGTGCATTGTGAACAGTCAACTGTGCAAGGATGGCACTGCTACAGATGGCAAAAACAATTGGTGGTGTTACCTGTGTCTGTGGAAACATGCTTTCGACACATTGTGCAGTGTATGCTACTCTGCTTCTTTGTTGGACTTTAAATAGCCAAAATATCTCCACACTACCAAATTCTTCTGACCCTTCTTTTCAACAGTGTCCTCGTCTTTTCAGCCACGGGTTGTGTCCGCTGGGTGTCATGTTCACGCTGTAAAGTTTTCGTTAACATTTTCTTTTATCATTTTGTCTTTTATCTCACACAGCACATGTGCTGCTGCAGGCTGCTTCTCCTACGCTGTGCGTGTCAATCTAACATGATGTGGCTCTAACTTATTCCAGCCACATGATTGGTTCAGCGCAGCACTAGTCTTATTGTCATTGGGCTTTCGTGTTGTCTGTCAAAACATGGATGGAATGAGCTCTATGGACTTTATATTGACTATGTCACATATTTAGAAAAATAAAGGTGCTCCCTGGAATCAAAACAGGTTCTTTGAAATGATACCACATGAGAACCATTTTTAGTTCAAAGAATCAAAGAAACTTTCTGCAGGTCCTTTAACAATTTCAACCATCAAAAATGGTTCTATAGCTTCTTTGAGGAATGATTTTCAAGAAATTTCTATGTCAAACCAACTGGTTCAGTAAAGAACTTCTATTAAATGGTTCTTTAGCAATTCTTCAGAATAAATGGCACATTAAGTATCTTAAAATCAAATTATGACAAGTAGGTTTAAGTGTTATTTAATACCAATTTGACACGTTTATCATATGAGCAAAAAGCATAAAGAAAAAGACAGAGGGAAGATATTCCTATTCATATAGAAATAGATGTCAACAAGCTCAAAGTAAAAAACTTGCCTGGTTCCAAGATGTGGAACCAGGCAAGTTTGTTCATCGCTAACACGATAGCCTCACAATACACTTAACAGGGCTGATGAATATTACAGATTTTCTTGATGATAAAAATTTGGATGATCAAAACTGTAAAGCTATACTATGACACTTGATTTACAATCAGTGTATTTCAAGGCCAGGATACAATACCCGCAAATATCTGGAAAAAGAAGCAGAAAGTACACAGCTGAACATGTGTAGTGTGTGTACATTACAATATCCTGGTAGTAGAGCTGAAGAGCATTGGAAAGGCTTCAAGAAATCGCCTATCACACCAGTTCGCTGAGATGGATTCACGACCAACTCAAGGTGTCCAGCAGCGATTGAAAAGGTCACTCGTGTCGCCGCTGCACCCCTTAACGTCCTGTACACCTTAGCCTCTAATCTGAATAGTGTGTGTGTGCTGTGTGTAATCTGAATAGCAATAAGGCTGGCTGATAGATTGATGCATAACAGCAAGGAGCATGCAGAGCAGGCAGGCTATTTTGGTGTCAGCTCCCTTTATTTTTCAGCTTGCACCGTTTCATTCGGCCACTTGAGATTTGCAGTTCTGATGCCTGCTTCGAAACAAGGAAATTACTTTAATCAAAGTTGTATTTTTCCTTTCAAAGCACATGATGATGAGGTTTGACATTTGATTTTGTAGTGTGCATGTTTCCGATAAAGAAAATGCGTTTCCCTTCTCTGTGTACTGCTTACGCTAAAAGAATTCTTTTAGCAAAATATTTTATTTGAAAAAAAAAAAACATTGAATAATATTAACAATTTAATATGTTTTAACCATATGCATTTCTCACTTAGTCATGGAGACATGTTGTCTCCACTCCAAAAAAGAGAAGTGAATGTCATTTTGTTTGGAGTGCTAAAAGCATTTACAAATAGCTCTAGTGGGCTCCATACTTATATTTACTCCAGGGGGCACTTGATGACCCCAAGAGAAATGGAATATAAAATTTCAGATTTCATCTGAAATCTGGCATTACACAGCTGTGCACAGTTTTGAGTGACAGTCCAATCAATGTCAGACTACACAAACAAAATGCTTACCTTAGCTATAATTCCATTTATCCTGAAAGTTTGTGGGTTTTCTTTTTTACCTTTTTTTCCCAAAGATGATCAGTATATCAAGATATCAAATTTTGAATATGTATTTACACACGAAAAACAACAGGAGCTCTGAATACTGAAGGCCCCTGTTCAGAGCTTTAAACTGATCTACTTAATTCACTGATATGATAGGAGAAAAAAAACACTGAAAATAACATAATATGCTGATGGCAAACAATCTTTCCTGTGTGGAAGTTTGTTTCTCCATAACCAGGTAATAGTGCCAAAAGAACACTAGGATGCAAAAATAAAGAAATTAATAGCTAGAGACCCATTGCTTCAGGTTGCTTGAATTGAAAAATGATTAAGATAGTCAAATGTGAATAGTACATCCCTAGATAAGACAGTTTATCAGAGTTCCAAATTTCATCATAAATAGGACAGCTCAGCTTGGAAACCACAAAGAGAGTCATTTTATCCTTCACCTTATTGCTAGAAATGTGGCATTTGTTCCAAATAATCCTAATAATCAGGAATGTGTTAGTAATTTCTAGGAGACACTTGGTGTAGAAAAACAACATATATGAATGTAGACGGTCCACAGAAAGAAACAAGTCTTCTCCAGATGTTTGCAACATTTTCTAAAAAAAAAAAAAACCTAAAAAACTTTAAATAAATAAATAAATATCAGAACAATTAATGAACTGAAAAAATATAAATGTTTACTTAGGTCAGGCATTTTACTGTCCAGCAGGCATTCCAGGAGACAGTTTACCATCTTTGTTTCATTTCCTTCCCCCCTCCCTGTCACTGCTTCAAAGTCTGCATGCTTTGCAGCCTTCGGCGCAATTGCTGAGATTTTGAGGGAGAGGAATAGGGACTAGACTGTCCTTTAACAATTACCAGCCATGGTGAATATTAAAATAATATTAAAATGTCTGCCTCCATCTGCGGTTCTGGCCTGATTGCTATCTTAACCTCTGACTGGGGGAAGGGGGACACAGCAGTCTGGTCTGCTCAGAAACACCAAGACTGAAAGGACGCTCACTTTAATTCTCCTGCTTGTGATTTGCGGATAATAGGGAGGATGGATAATGTATGCATGGCAGATATTACTGTCCTGTGCTGTAATGTGTAGCCACACGATTCTACGTGCATGTGCACAACAGTAGAGTCACACACACTTATACACATATTAATCTTTGTGACTGAACTGTACGGTTACAGAGGGAAGGCAGCAATACAGAGCTATTATATTTGAATCATCATGATATCCCTCTCTCTCCCTCTCCCTCTCACATACACACACATACACACAGTTCTAATCTGCTCTGATAGAAATACCGATGTGTCAAAGCGATGAGGGCAACTCTTAAATCAAGTTGGTGAGAGAAACAGGAAGGCAAGGATGGATAGACACGGGGAAGGAAGGAATGGAGGAATATGTAAGAAGAGAGAGAGGAAGTCAAAGCTAGTTCTACAGCATTTAGTGCTCCATGCAAAAGAAGAAAAATTAATTAACAAGCTTTCCTCTCCTGAGAAGACATGACATATTGTTCTACCCTCACACGACTCACACTCGAACTTCAGACTGATATTAAAGGTAACCCTGCGACCCAAACATCCACACTCACATTTACACACACACACACACACACACACACTCAGTTACTCACAACAACCCAGCTCCCAGTGATATTCAGTAGGACTCCTCTCAGCAGGTGATGAAGATGTGACGACTGGTTCACAAACACAGTCCTTCACTGAACGTGAAAACAGCATGACACTGATCAAAGAGAGCCAGCGCATGCACATTCATTCACATGGACACACAGTGATCTGCTTAACTGTTCAAATGAAATACAATACATATC
>VUQI01026068.1:0-12071 GCA_015106735.1 Paratilapia polleni | reverse complement strand
TACCTGATCCAGCCCTAACTATAAGCTCTATCAAAAAGGAACGTTTTAAGCCTAATCTTAAAAGTAGAGAGGGTGTCTGTCTCCCGAATCCAAACTGGGAGCTGGTTCCACAGGAGAGGGGCCTGAAAGCTGAAGGCTCTGCCTCCCATTCTACTTTTAGATACCCTGGGAACCACAAAGCACATCTAAACAACATTCAGTTATTGCAATACGCAATTGTAATCTGTCAGATTCTCCTGTGTCTTAATGATAGAGCTATAGCCTAATGCTAAGTCTCTTAACTTACAAAGTAGGAATTTTTACTGCCTTTCCTTCCTGGCTTTAAAATAGGCTAAACTTTATTAATATAGGAGTGCTTTTCCAGTCTTACTGACAAAAGTGCTTAAAGCACACACACACACAGACAGACACACATTCATATAGCACTTTTACGTCTGTACTCTTCTTATCACACACACTTACATCACTGCTTTGTCTGCAGCAGCTGTCTGTCTTTACATCTTTATATCTCCTTTGTAAAATCAGCTTCTCTGCTGCCAGTAGACTTATTTGTGATTGGTCATATGCTGCCCACCCCTTTTCATGTGAACATGCATGATTGGGAAACCCTGGTTTCACTTACTGAGTTGATAACCACCTTTGTGTGACCGTTTAGCCTGATTTCTGATGTTGGGATAAGCTAGAAAGATATCCTAGGTAGGCAGGCCGCTGTTGACACACAGCATAAATATTTTTTCATACATCCAAACCTGAAAACACAAGCAAAATTGCAGGTTTGTCTGCTATAAGATGTTGTAGTACATATTAACATGAATGGTTTATGAGTTACAGTTATGACATTATTTCCAAGGCTAATGTGATTAGCAAATTGCTTTCTTGCGGCCGTGTACATTATGTTGTGTGTGGACACAGGTGAAACAACAGGGCCAGATGATACTAATTGGGTTAATGCTATTATTTGTTTCCCAAAATTAATATTCTATCATGCATTCAGGATGTTTAGGACCATTTGTTTCTCATGTTCTTACCAATTAGCTGAAAACATCAGTAAGCCAGAATTTCCTTTTTTTTTCATATTGATAATGCTAGCTAAAAATCGAAAGAAAAAAAAGTATAGAGAGAAGGCCATTAACGACATGACATGAGGGTTACATATTATTCAAAAAGGCAGACATAAACACACAGCTGTGTAGATTGACACATACATGCAAACACAGACACACTCAAAGTCACTTGAGACATGACGTATCGTTACAATTGGGCATGTGTCCCAAACCACAGGGAGCCCTTCCAACAGCTTGGCTTATAGATGAAGGTCTTACACACACATACACAAGAAAACACAAACTCTCACAGCAACACACACAATGCCTCCTGCTGCTGCTCCTGGCGAGCTATGAGACGTGGCCTGCTGACTAGAGAATGGCACAATTGTGTGTTTGGGCCATCTGCTGCTGAGACTGATATAGATATCACACACACTAAACACACAAGCGCATTCTGCAGGCGTACACAAATGCTGCCCACCCACTTACAGATAGACATGCGAAAAAGATTTTGACCCTGACCCATCTATATCACAGCTATCCATATGTTATTCCTATATTATTATTATTATTATTATTATTATTATTTAGCCTAGCTCAGCCCAGACTTGAGATAAGGTCATGTATATATGTATTTGTGTGTGTGTGTGTGTGTGTGTGTGTGTAGGAGTTATGTTACTACTTGTGGTCTTAATCTCTATTGAAATATCTTAAATGGTCTAAATGGTCTGAGTACTTTCAGGCCCAGGTTTTGTTCAGTGCTGAATAATTTTCTTTAGCGTAAGGCTGAAATACCAGGAAGTCCAATCCAGCGATGGTTTTATGGCTGCACTTTAGAGTTCAGACCTCTCAGAGTCAGAACAATAAAGAGAGTAAACACCAAGAACCAAACAAACCTGCAGAGAAGACTCAAATAAGGCCGAAGGATCAAATTTTATTGACATCCCTTTCCTGTAATTAGGGAAAAGGAAATGACAGAGACTGACGGCTCCTGCGAGGAGTTTGAGTGTGAGAAAGACAGAGGCTCATGCTTCACACAAACTCAGCCATTAAGAAGAACTACATAGAAAAAAGATCTTTTTTTTCCTTTACTGTTATAAAGACCAATTATTTGAATGGTTGCCATTACCATCCCCAAATTTTGAACTGCTAAATGGATTTCTTTATAGGTCAAGTTTTAAAATGAACATAGGAACTTTTTTTATTTTTTATTTTAAAGGACACTTTAAGATTGACATTTGAAGATTGTCATTATGTGGTCTTTCATCAAAAGGCCTACAATCTCATGTCCTGTGCTGATGGCTTTTCCCCAGTTCAAATTAACAGCAAAGAGGCAACAAGGAGGGAAGATTCACTGGTCCACAGTTTTTGTTCTTCTGCACAAACAGTTCCAACCAGTTCTTAGTAGGAGTTATTCAAAATTATGTTTTTTATATATTTAAATAAATTGGATATTCTATGTTGTGAGATGATCTTGGGAGTGCCCTGAAAACTGCTGACAGTTTGATAGATTGTTGTCTTGTTTGGGATGGCATCCAGTTAAATCCTCACTCAGTTTTAACAAAAACATTGTTTGCCAGTCTACAGCCTCGCAATAATTCTGTCTGATTTCAAGATTTATCTTTTTAAATGGCATAAAAATGAAAACCCTCTTAAAGTGTGTGTATATATGTGCTCAAAACATAAATTTGAGCAACTTCCATAAAAATCCAAAAAACATATCTGAGGTTTTGGCTGGAGGTCATCTCTTTGAGGAGTGCTGTGCCTATTCTCGAGTGGCTGCTGTTTTTAGATCAAATTGGAGGTCCTATTTTGGCCACTTTTGCATCTGAAATTTGCATGTGATCTCTTCCAATGTGCCAGAACAGCCACCCTTCAACTGGAATTTCATTGTTGTATGAAGACGATAGACCAGGCAGCCAAATGTGATGAGTTCAGGTGGTGATGAGCAAAGACTGTGTTGGTGTGGCCAAATTCATGGTGCACAACCCTGTAAACGTCTAAACCAGCCTCCTGTTCAGTCCCCAACTTGAAGGTTCTTGTTCCCTGCAAAGGTTTAAGGTCCATGGTGAAATTACAGATGCACATATGTGAGTGGCCAGAATATCTAAAAATAGCATATCTAAAAATAACTATGGTTCTGGAAACTGTCCAGAGGTGCACAAGGAGACAACCTAGTAGAGGAGATGCACAAAATTTAAATCAGCTATTGTTAATCTTTATAGGCAGAGTAACTGAGGTTCGTAACACCTTTTATATGCTTTAAAATTTAAAATTACCCATTTTGCAGAAAAGTAAATGCATATTGGGCAATTTGCAATACTTGACAATGACCCTCAGGATAATTTCAGTTTTTAGCTGCATTTCTTTGTGATGCGGTACTAAACAAACACCTTATAAAGTGGGTTTGCTTAGGAAAACCAAATGCATTTTGATGAACAGTTCTGGGAAATAATGGGATCTTCATTCTGTTACCAGAGTAACAAGTCTCTTTGTCCACTATTTACAGGTCTTTTTCCAGCTTGTCAGATGACAGTGAGGAAGCAAGAGCCAGGTACCTTTACAGGCAGTGGGTGGGACTTGGTTTAACTGATGTCCACCTATCCAATCACACCGTTCTGCTCAGTCTGCCTGATTCCACACCAAACACCATCACTGACAGGTCTAGCCACCAATGTTTCCTGCCAAACGGGACCCCCTGTGACCAGCGTGGACCAAACGACCTGCCGAAGCAGCAGTTCTCCTACGCTGCATACTCTGCCGTAGGAAGTGTGCAGGTATCGTTCTGTTGCAAAGTATTCTATTGACTTTTTTTGAAACCAGGGATGTGCAAACCTTCTGGCTGCTGGACCCTGGTCCTAGTCTTCCTCACCCTTATCACCTACTGTATAAATTGACAGATTGTTTCCAGCCCTCAGCCAAGGGTCATGAGTAAAGGTCATGGCAAGAAGTTTTAGTTTCTAATGTTAAGAGTTTGGTCAAGCAGAACTCAGGGTCCAAACATATTGCAGTGCTGTTAGTTTCAGCAAGGCAGGAAACAACATTTTATTGCAGTGGATATCAACATTTTCTCCTGGGCACCTCTTTTTGCACAGTTTGATTTAGCTGTCTTAAAAAGAAATTTAGATACAGAATATTAAGCAATTTTACTAATAAGGTCTTGCTTGAAATACAAAAAGCCCCTGCATTTGAGGAAGGTAATACATAGAACATGGACACAGTGAGTCGCTGTAGTCAGGTAGATGCAAGTAATTGATTTGTCAGAATGAATAGCGCACTATGTTCAGATTTAAAAATAGACAATCAGTCCAATCAATTTGAGATGTGCAGTGAAGAAAGCTCACCATAAAAATTAGAATAACACAGACATCAAACAAGTTGGACATCAAGGTGGGTACATTGACAGTTAACAGCCCGACAGATATTCTACTTAACAATGTCTCCATCAAGCCTTTGATAAGGGATGTATTTTGGAATCTTAAGTTGTTTACCAATTTTCACATCTTTAACTGATATTGTTGAAAGAAAGAATAAAATACAACACATCTGCACATATAACTGAACAAAATGGAGTATAGCCTTTAAACTAGGAGAGAAATTTTCTTAGAGGCTGCCTCAGGCCATTTCTTCCAGACAAGGTAGTTCACACACATTATACATTACACACACATTATAAAGATAATAATACATTTTCAGAATAGAATAACACCAACACAGTCAATGCAGAGATCTTGAAAAAATTTCACATAGTAGTTGTGTCATGTGCGATGCACAGTTAATCTTTTTACCATCCTTCAAGAGTGTGAAGGTTAATGGAAGTCATTATGTATGTAGTCCACCCACTCTAGCTAGAAGACACACACACATCCATACACAATGCATACAGTCACACTATTTTTAGAGGGTTTTACTTCTCTGTATCCCGGGAACAGAGAAAGGGGTTGAAGGAGATGCTTGTTATTCCCTTGAGCCCCTGCCCGGCCTGAGGGCAGATGAAAAGTTGGAGTGATTCTCTGAATACCAAGTTTTCCTCCTCTTTTCTCCCCCTTCCTCTCTCTTCGTTCTCCTTTCCCCGCTTTACTCGATCTATCCAGCTGTCCACTCGTTGAAGTCTACCCAAAGGAGGGTCACAGTCATCCATCACTTTATTATTTCCTAGCTCTGTTCCTGCACGCTGCCTTGAATTAAGCGGTGGTTTGCAGGATCTAAACATGGCTTTCAGACAATTAAATATGGCATTTGTGATGGATGGATTGGGCCCAGAGCAAGTATACTGGACTAATAAGTCCTGCTGTTGGTGGCCCTGTTTTGCCGGGGCTGAACTGTGTGCTCTAAAAAATAATAAGTTCAAATATTTTGTTAAATTTAAAAAGTAGAATACAATAAGAAAAACCTGCATTATTATTTCTTGATGTGGACCAGAGGAGGATAATATGACCATGCTTATTAGATGTAATGTTGCTGTGTGCAAACTGTAGTTCAATAAAAGTGCATGTTTTACACACTTAGCATGTATAATATCATAGTGGCTGCTGGCATATCTGTTTCTGTTTTCATGTAACCAAATCCCTAAGTTTATTCCTCTGTATCTCCATTCCCTTATAAAGAACATTGCAATTGGATATTAATAAGTGAGCAAATAGAGACAAAATTGAGAGACAGCACAACATTTAGTTTTATATGCAGTATTTCTTTGAGCTGTGTGCTCTGAGATCAACACTCATTTGATAATGAAAAATTCATTCTTCATGGCAGAGTTTTTAATTTACAGTTATATATTATTTCCTTTCTATGATTGTACAAAATATGTAGGACCTGTGAAATAAAGTTTTCCCAAATACTGTATACATTTTTACATCACTAGTAATTCTTGTAAAACTCACACTGAACTCATACTGGTTCACAGTAAACTGAATGATATTGGTGAAGCCAGACACTAATTATTTTAGTTTTGCTTTTCATGATTTATCCAAGTTGAACTAAACTAACCTACAGTTTGATATTGCACAACAAATCTGACTAAGCAGCAGGGTTAACTGAACTGTTTTAAGCAGGAAAGAGGCTACACTGTTGTTCGGTTAATAAGCAGTAATAGAGAATGGTAGTGGATGCGTGAAACTCCACAAGAGACAGACCCAGTTGCCATAGGACCCTTAGGACTTGTAAAGAATGAACAGTGAAAATACAATAGCAGCATCCCAGGTGTCACAAACATCAGTGAAGAACAGAAAAACCTCCTGATATAGTACGCATTCACCGGAGGATGTTATCCATCAAATGAAGCACGATACCAGTCTCCCTGTAGAGCCTCAGGACCATTTGGTCACAGCTGTAAGAACACGCATGCAAGACATACATGTAAAAAGTTGGTAGAGAAAGTAAGTAACAACATAGGAACAAATGGCAACTTCAGGTTATTGCAGTACATTTTAACCTGAAACTCTATGTGCTCTATCTTATTTAAGAAATAAATTAGATCATTATGGTGCTGCTTGAATATAAAGCATTTTCAGTCAGTTTTCTTGTCTGAATATCTTTAACCATCTGGTTACTTTAAAAAAAATATAGCTTTCTTGTCAACTAAATATGATTACACTCTTGCTTGATTTACTAGTATATAAATACAAGCCTTGTTTATGTGATTCCGCAACCGAATCTGAAAATTTGATAGATTTATAATGGTCTCTGAAATTCTCTGAAAAAAGAAGAACATAAATTGAATAAATAATTGAATATATAAACAAATGAATAAATAAAAGAAATGACCACAATTGTTGTTAAAGAAAGACACTGAGGAAAAGAAATGCCAGCATTTCTTTGTAAACTGACCCTTCTTTTTTATGATACACAATGATCTCTGCAGTGTTATACTGTCCACTTGCTTTTATGCCAGATTTTTTAAGTCAACTTAATATTTGACCAAAGTTTGTAAATAATAGGTTTTCTTGACTTGAATTATGAATGTAAAATGACAAACTGAATTCACTTCAAATCCACCTGCGTGCAGTGTTGAAGGTAATCTTAGGTAAAGGCACAGGCTTCATTATGTGACTCAACATCACAGTATCAAAAAGCTCACTAATGCTTTATAAAAGCTCACTTTTAAGCCTTCCAAGGAAAGACTGTGGGGAAAAGCTTCTTACTAATTCAACACGGGTAGAGAAAAGTACTTGTCCTCAATGTATTCCCTTTTCTCTCCTCTTGTTTTTCCCCTTTTTTTTGTTGTCATTTGTATGAATTATCATCATTGTCAACTGTACATGTGAAGACCTGTACATATGCTATATAGTCAATGACTAGAGTAATTGAAAATGTGGGAATACATGTGCTCCCAGAGGGCTTTGCAACTGGTTATCCTGCATTCTCAGGCAGCGCTACCATGGTCCATTGCCCACTGAACTCTGACCAAGGGATATGTCCATGCAGTTAGAAGGCTATACACTTACATAGATGTGATATTACTCCAGTTCTCAAAGAAATAGCATGAAATGTTTCTAGTATGGTTGTGTGTGTCCTTTACCTAGTAACTGATGAAAATTGGAGGTGATGGTTGTAAAGATTAAAGCCATGCTCAGCCTTAATCATCAATCAGCCTTTTAGGGGACGGTGGTACTGGTGGTGTTCTCGTTACCATTTCACAGATTTTAAAAGTGCTTCATCATCACTGTTTTAACTTGGTGAATTACGTACTTTTGAAGTCCTTCTTTGATTAGCAAAGAAGGTTAGGTGTGTCTCCAAGTGGAAAATTCAACAAAACTGTCATGATCCCCAGTCCTCCTGGCCTGGCCTGCCTGCTAATTCTGATTCTATGTCCTGCGTGTGAGTCCTACCTCAGCCCTCGGACCTGACAAAAACAGGAAAACGGTTCCTCCCTAAACCACTTTCTAAACGGAAGTGATTCAATTCAATTAAATTCAATTTTATTTATATTGTGGGGTAAAGACCCTACAATATTAGAGTGAAAACCCCAACAGTCAGACGACCCCTGTGAGCAAGCACTTGTTGACAGTGGGAAGGAAAAACTCCCTTTTAACAGGAAGTGGTTTAATAGTGGTGTATAAACACATGGAGAGTGAAGAGAGGTGAGTGAAGAAGAAACAGTGTATCATGGGAAGCCCCTGGCAGCCTAGGCCTATTGCAGCTTAACTAAGGGATGGTTCAAGGTCATCTGATCCAGCCCTAACTATAAGCTTTATCAAAAAAGGAAAGTTTTAAGCCTAATCTTAAAAGTAGAGAGGGTGTCTGTCTCCCGTGATCAGCGGTTTCAAGAAGCTTTCTTTTCTTTTAAAATCAAAGAAAAAGAATGAAAAGTCTTTGGAAAGGCAGAAGAAAGAGAGTGCAAAGAAAGCAAGGGCAATATAGAAAGTGAATGAATGGAAGGTGGCTCACCCCTAGTTGCTGGTAAAGGAGATTGGGGATGACACAGCAAACTAAGGAGATGAAGCAGACTACCACAACTACACACTAGATTCCGTATTAACCTTACCTTACTGCAGGTAGGATGGAGAATGATACGCCCCACCCAGGTGAGATGCCCTGGGGCAAGAGCTGACATCTCCACTGAGACTAAATGAGATTTAGAGGTATTTGAGAGTTTTGGAAGAGTAAGGATATAATGTATGAAGCACTGCCCTTTATGAGAAACTACTCTTGGCCTTCTGCTGTCAGGGCCAGAAGGAAGAATGGAGTCAACCTTTCAGCTACTACCAGACTCACAATTGATTTACTATACTGCTGTTGGACCACAGGACAATGGTGGGTTAATAGGGATGGTCATAATTGCTGCTAGAGGACTCCCACTGTGGCTAGTTCTGGAGATGCAGATAGGAGTCTAGTTACTCTTAAAGATTTCTTTACAGGACCAAATGGTCAAATAATTCTTTCCCTGCCAACACTGAAGGCTTGGAACTTTATGGTACAGCTGCCTTCATGGTTTACATCTTGTGATTTCACAGAAGGCCTATCAGGATGCTGATACAAGAGATGTAACTGGCAAGAAATGTCATGTTTGGAGTAGTGCAAATGTGGCTTGGAGAGGGAAAGAAGCTTACTAGAAGCTTACTATGCCCGTGACTGTTATGCCCATTCATAACAGTAACAATGCATGTTGAAAAATGACTAGTGTAGAGTGACAGACCCGTCTCACTAATGCTATAAACCCAGGCACAGACACCAAAGGATGCCTTGGGTGTAAATGTGCCACGCCAGCAGTTTTTACAAAACTATACTAATTGATGGCCAGGTATGAAAACAGGCTGGTTTTTCAGTCTTCTTTCCTATTGTAGGTGCTTAAACAACAGCTAAGGTGAAAGTAAAGATGTCTATTTTTTTTTAGCAATAATAGATTATGACCTCCATCTGCAAGCAAAAGCCATTCACTTTGCTGATGATGGACAGTTCAGCAAGTGGTAAGAGTCATAAGGTAAAAGCTGCTATAGCATTATTTTCTCCATACGTTTTACTATACCCACGATTCTGTTATACACCTCCTTACTGTCTGTGCCCATGTTTTTAAATCCTTCAGGTTTTACCACCCACCTCACATGCATAAAAACACCCACACCAATCCAAACAACCCTTTGCACACAAACAGCCCACCCTACCAGTTAGACACAGCTTAATACAAATAAAGTTTTCTAGAGATTTCACTAGTTCCACATGTGTTTGCTCCAGTAGGTTAACAATACATACACATACATATATTGATCACAAAGTAAATGTGCAGTTAGTTAATGCAAAAAGTTAATGCAAGAATAATTAGATCCTAATAGAATAAACTATAAAGATAAATGAATTAATCTGGAAAGCCCTGGTATGTTATTTCGTTTGTCAAGGTTTCACATTTCTGATATTAATAAATTGCTCAAAAGCGAGCCATATAACAAATACATCTTTTTGTATGAGGTGTTAATTGTTATAAAAGGAAAATTAATTTTATTACAAAATAAGATGCTGAGGTAAAGACAGTATAGAGGCAATTTAGAGGTATGCCAGAACTTCCAGTCTATGTACTGTAATGCTCTTGAGTCTAAATAATGACTTAGTCAAAAGGTTCTAAATGAATACTTGCTCTCTGTAGTCCATCATCAAATTAAATATATTTATTATAAATGTACTGCATATAGTAAGGTATGCAGTAAGATCTAAATAATGACTTAGTCAAAAGTCATTATTTAGTCAAAGTCAAAATTAGAACCTTTTGACTAAGTCGAAAGGTTCTTAATGAACAAGATACTTGCTCTCTGTAGTTCATCATCAAATTAAATATATTTATTATAAATGAACTGCATCTAGTAAGATCTGTAATTAAGCCAATTAGCATTCTTTAGAAACTATGACATCATATATATCTTTATATACATCATGCTAATATGAACTCAGCCTTTTAGAGATAATGAACTTCTTGCAGTTTCAAGCAAAAAAAAAAAAAACAAAAACGTTTTTCCTCATAATTATGCAAATGTAGAACACTTCTGCCCTGGAATGAAATGAAATCATCTCTCCTATAAGGGCAGCCTGAAGTGTAATTATGAATATTCTGCAGTTATAGTCTGTACAAGAATAAATTTGCAGGACTGTGACCACATACAGTAAAAACAAACAAACACATCATGATAACATCATGACAGCATAATGATGGCAAATTTTGCTCTCTTTAATGATCAAGCCTCTTAAATATAAATTAATTAGTGCAAGTTTAAAAAAAAGGAGCATTATAGCTGTTGATCTTTCATTTTAAAAAGATGTGTACAATTTAATAATAAGTAAATGTACTATATACGGACAAATTGTACCTCTATATCAAAGACAATTGCACTACTACAAAAAGCAATAAAATGTAATAAATGCATAATGCAGGGAAAGAGCCAAGGTATGGCGAAGGATTGCCACAGCTGTGACAGACTAAAGTCTAGTAACCCCTCTGGCCACCCTGGCCAACCATTGTTGAAACGCATTAGGGTGATAAGTACATATTCATAGAACCAGAGTTACAAGTTGAATTTTTTTGAAGAACCAATTCTCTGCAGTCATTGTTCTCACTTAAATACATTTTACATACAATCGTCTTCATCTGTCACTCAATGCATAAAATCCCGCCCCCAAAAAAACCCAGAAAAAAGTTAAATTTTAACTACACAAACTAATAATGCCTTGCCTGATCAGTGACTTTTCATTGTAGGTAGATGTACTGTGTATATCTACCTACAGTAGGCACAATATACCTGCTTGTTTTTGCACACTGTTATAGCACTCTCGTCATAAGCAATCAAAATGGAGCTGCTATAAAAATATGAAAAATATTGTTTAACATTGGCTTAAATGCATTTTCATTTAATTTTGATATTCCGTTTCAAGGGAATAGATACCTCTCCACAAAACAAACAAAAAGGTTTTTTGCTATCTAAGGTGCAGTTAAATTAAGTTCATATTTTTTTTTCAAATTTTTCCCTTGGAACATAGATTCACATAGACACCAGGACAGCTTCTCATAGGAAGGACGGTAGCCGTGCTGCATCTGCATGTATCCATGGGCTGTAACATACACTATATTGCCAAAAGTATTCACTCACCCATCCAAATCATTGAATTCAGGTGTTCAATCACTTCCATGGCCACAGGTGTATAAAATCAAGCACCTAGGCATGCAGACTGCTTCTACAAACATTTGTGAAAGAAGGGGTCGCTCTCAGGAGCTCAGTGAATTCCAGCGTGGTACTGTGATAGGATGCCACCTGTGCAATAAGTCCAGTTGTGAAATTTCTTCGCTACTAAATATTCCACAGTCAACTGTTAGAGGGATTATAACAAAGTGGAAGTGATTGGGAACGACAGCAACTCAGCCACGAAGTGGTAGGCCACGTAAAATCACAGAGCGGGGTCAGCGGATGCTGAGGTGCATAGTGCGCAGAGGTCACCAACTTTCTGCAGAGTCAATAGCTACAGACCTCCAAACTTCATGTGGCCTTCAGATTAGCTCAAGAACAGTGCGTAGAGAGCTTCATGGAATGGGTTTCCATGGCCGAG
>VUQI01026067.1:0-23098 GCA_015106735.1 Paratilapia polleni | reverse complement strand
ATGTTGCATGTGGACAGTTGCTGCCATTAACAGGGGTGACATATGTTATGTTTCTGTAATATGATGACAAGCTGTCTCGCCTTTATCTTCAGTTGTGAACCCACATATTCAGACATCAGTCTGCCCTTGACAGCAGCTGCTAAAATATACACTTTATGCTCTGCAAATTGCCCTTGAAAAGCACTGTGAAAAATGTCTAATCAGCCTCTGCCCCACCATGCCTTGTAGTGCACTTCTTTGTGAGATAAAATCTGAGAAAATGATCTCAAGAAAAGAAGCCATTTGGTTAGTTTTAAATGGGATGCATTAGATGGCTTTTGCTTTAATAATCTTGTTTAAAAAAAAATAAAAAAGCCTTTTTAACTTGATAAAGAATATGTGGAAACAAACAAAGCGACTGTGTTTGATTAACTTTTTCCTTTTGTCGATACCAGTCTGGATAATTGACTGTGCTATTTTCTGATATAATTCCACATTAAAGGCTTTAGACACCAGACACAGTCACAAACATTACTAATGCCTTTCAATTGTTTTTTGTTTTTTTACATAATCATCTTTGTGATTATATAAAAAGCCTTTTTCAAAAGATCTTTCAAAATATGATTTCTATTTAATGGTGGTGGTCTTTTATTAGACATATTTGTTTCATGACATTAACTTGGGTGATAAGTAGCACTGCTGTTTTTTTCATCTTCTTGTCACTCTGTGTGCTTTCTAGATTTGTGGTAGGTAATCTCTAAGGCTGTTTGATTAAAAAAATGAATCAATATTTAACCAATAATCAATTCAGAGCTCCATTTGTACCCACATTCACACTTTTTACAACCTAACATGTCTTTTGTGGTTGAGGTCACAACAGCCAAATCACAAAAACACAAAAGAAGTAGCTGTTAGTAAAGCTATACAGTATGCAAAATGTTTGCCTCCAATATGCAAACAGAATTTTAAAACTTCATTTCTGAACTTCCTTTTTTTCTTTTTTTTACTGTGTCTGCATTCAAATTCAGCACATCAGAGTTATGGATCATTATTTGCATTTACTTTGCAGAAAGGTTGCTAACTTTGCGTCTCTTTGGTCTCTGTTGTGTCTTTACTTGCAGTTGTGTAATGACCATCACACATTATGCTTTTTATTTCCCCTCTCTCATCGGCTCGGCGTTGACATTTAAACATGCTGCAGATTTTGCACACACATAGTGTTTGTCAAATGCCACAGCTATAGTTGAACATTTGAAAAGCGCTCAGCGATTCAAGGCCAAAAATGAATGACAGAAATACGCTCTTATTTATTGCAGAAACGTTTCGTGTTCCTGTTTTATTTCCTTAGCAAAATGGAAATGAATGAGGAAAAGATCATTTAAATAACCCTCTTTTACTGAGCAAAATTCAACAAAACCTATTTACTACTACACATATATGCATATAAATAACCTAATGCACAATCTTTCAAGGTGGAGAATAATGGCAAATGAACATTTACATCAGCACAATGCATTATTAAATAGATTGCATAAAGATGCCACAGGATTGGTGTTAAAATGTACAAGAATATAATTATGGACAGCTATTACACAAACCACTTGCAACAACAAAAGCAAAATCAGTCTAAAATGGATTTTTAAGCAAATGATAGCATATTTTCAATAAACATCTACACATAAATCCTTTTACTCTAAGCAGGCTGATGTTTTAAACCCATAACCAGCCGCACAGCGGTGTGGCTGCTGAATTCTCATTTTACTCCATTTGCCTGTCTGCATGAAGGCTTACAAGGTTAAATCTGGAGTGAAGAAGATTCACTGGATCGTGTCTGACTTCAGTGGCTTCATACATTCAACTGTACCTGCTCATCCACAAAATAGCTTACGTGTCGTTTTCTTGAGGATCATTGTTTGTAACAGCACCCGGTAAATCTGCCACAATGATGGAGGTGTAAAGGCGTGGCATTCTGTGAGACACTGTCAGGACACTTGACCCTTGGCGCCTGTCTTTTCCTTTTCCTTTTCTCCAGGGCAGGAAGTGGAGACACATGTAGGACAGGAATTTGTTATGCAGTGAAGCATAAATGAATGGGTTGTAGCAGGCAGAGCTCATGGCAAACAGGTGACTGGATACCTGGATGACGTTTATATAATTTTTCCCCAAGATGGAGAAGTCTGTATCCAGGTCGCGGATCAGGTTCACCACCTGTGAAGTAAACATTGTTACACAAAATATTGATTCATGGGATGTTTAAGAATTATCATTCCTATGTATGTGTTGTAAATATAAAAACTACTGCCAACAGATAGTCTAGCTTATCATGCAAATTGAAAAAAGTCAAAAAGCTAGCCTGGCACAAAAAAAATTTCTTCACCGTGTGCAGAGTCTTTTCTGGCTGCCTAGAAAACTCTACACCTCAAGTCACTGTGCCCAACGAGACTGTCAGTATGTGTGCAGAATAAACGAGATGTCTTTATTACTGAGCTTCATTTACCCTGAGGCAGACTGTGTTCCTACTGGACAAAGGCAGAGGCTGGCTGTTTCTCCCTGTTTTTATCCCTTTGTCTAAGTTAAGGTAACCTGTCAAATCTGGTTCATAATGTGGAACCTCTCCTTTAAGGACAAAGTTACAGTCTCACATATTCGGCAAACCTATAATCTCATGTTTCATTCACCTGTAAAGGAAGCCAAGAGAAGGCAAAACAGAGAACAGACACCAGCAGCAAGCAGAAGGTCTTTTTCCTCCGTCTACTCCAGGTGGCCCGTGCAGATCTCAGCTCTGGACACGCCGTCAAGCCCGATGTCGTCCTCTGCTTCAGCTGATAGGATATTGCGCAGTAGGAAATGGAGACAGCAACCAGTGGAACAAAGTAGGAGAAGAAGAGGATGAAACAGGAATATATGAGGCGACCCCGCTCCTGGCCATCCCAGAACTCCTCACACACCGCCATCTGCAGGCCTGCAGCCTGGAGGTCCAGGTAGACAGTGTGCAGTGCCGTAGGTGTGGATAAAGCCAGAGAGGAGAGCCAGATCAGGACCACCAGACCCCAGCAGAACCGGTAACCTGCTCTCTTGCGGATGGGATAAGCCACAACTACATAACGATCCACTGCAATGGCCATGAGGGACAGGACGGCTGCGTAAACAGCTGCAGACTGCATGACAGTGACAAAATGACACATGTGGGAACCAAATACCCATCCACGCTTGTCAAAAGCATAGGATGCTGTCAAAGGGACGCAGAAGATGCACATTACCAGGTCGACAAGTGCCAGGTTGCTGATGAGAAAGTTAGTTGTGTTGTGTCTTTTCTTTTTGTGCCAGATGAGAAAGAGCAGGAGGAGGTTGCCAGAGCACGCAACCAGGACCACAGCCGAGTAGAGAGGGATGAAGAGGAGCTTCAGGTTAAACAGGAGGTCAAGCCCAGAGAAGGAAGGTGCTGAGAATTGGGAGGCTGAGAAGATGGAGTGAGAGGAGTTGCAGCAGGAAGAAGAGGAGGGCGACGACAAAGAGTCAGGAAAGAATAAAGATGAAGAGGAGCCTGAAGTTGAAGAGTTCACCCTGGTTCGATTCAGTGATCTCTCCCAGTCCATAGCTGCAGAAATAAAATATTTTGCCTAAATCATTGTATTTACCTCATTTAACATTTAAACAACCTTTTTCATTGAATCCTACATAGTATTAGTGTCTGGGTATTTAAACATTTATACAGACTAATCAAAGATCACCTTCAAAACTCTCAGTTAGCTTTTACTTCCCCCCACCGCAAAAGTGACACACATACTTCTCCTCACCTTGTATTTCCCTCTGCCTCTCTCCAGATCTTTTCTATCTTTTCTTTCATACAATATCTAAAGCCAAAAACAAGCTCACGTGGATTGGACGGGTGATTTTTGGTTATTAAAACAAATCATCCATGAAATCAAACTGACTCTCAAAGTTTGTCATCCTGAAGATCTGCTGAAACATCTGCACTTGTAATCTACACTGACGTCAATGATTTTATTGTTGCTCAGAAATGAGAAATACTCATCAACTGGTACCACATAATCAGATGTTATGCACAAATGCAGATTTATTTCACATTCTGTGACTGCAGAATGAGAGATGTGGCTGTGAGAAAAAAGAAAAAAAATACTAAAGAAAGTGGGAGGAAAATCCTGAAAAATTGTAAGACTGGAGGACGATACGATAAATAACACCTGTAGTCAAAATTGGGTTGAATGGTATAATTTTGGCATCAGCAGTGGCAACAATTTCAACTTTAATTTGTAAAAAGACTACAAATATCACTGTAACTACAAAACTAACACGATCAAATGAAATTAAACAAACTCTGCCATATTAGAAAAATTCAAAAGAATACCATATTAATGGGGCAACTGCCTCATTATGTGTTCATCATATTTTATAGCATGAATATGTGCTTGCCTCTTGACCACAGCTTTTATCATCATGAAACAATCTTAAAATTAGAATTGTCCCAGGATGCCTGATTAAACCACGATCAGAAAAATAATCGATATTCTTCTCACGCTGACTCAACTAAGTTCTTCATTAATCTTTCCTGATCAGGGCAGTGATACTGATTCACACAACCATGACTTTGCTAAGATATAAAGGGATAAAAAAAAAAAATTATTCATAAAAACTGACGAATCATCCAATTTGGAATGTCTTTTTAACCTGAAGTGGCATCGACCTGGTATGAATTTAATATTTATTTCCTCAGAGGGAGAAAATCTAATGCAAATTTCACAATTCTCTGCTTAGCAATTTTCAGAATGATTAGTAAAGGGAAAAGTACCTGTTAGAGATATCAGATGCACCTGTTTGAGTCCTTTTTCTGCAGGGAGTCCCACTGTTGTGCAATCGTACCTCTTCACTGCAGCCTGATCTGCTTCCGAATAAAGAGGTGTGCTCTTTCTCGTTCTCGCTCTCTCTCTCCAACAAGGCATACAGTACACACTGAAGTGAGTGAGTCACCTCCAGTAAAATCATTATAATCTCCTATAATGTTTCTCTTGGGGAGTGCATCTCTGGTTGAAAATGACAAATTTATGATGACCCTGAGCTTCTTTATGGTGTATTATCTCACATGGCATTATTATCATTTTTCTAGTGGGATTTATATTATGTCTGGGATTTTATATACTCAACTGATGCATGTCATGATAATATTCCTCCAGTGTTGTCACTTGTGTTATCCCAGGTTTAGTCAGAAATAGACATTTGGATCGAAGAGTTGAGGAGGAAAAATGTCTTATTTTGAATATTTTTGTGCCCCCACCCACCATGAACCATTGTGAATGAAGGATCCAGCTGTGAGGTTCTTCACAATGCGGCCACTTTCTAGACAAACACACTCAAGCATCAGGGAAACAGAATACAAATTGAACAATTAAGAGCCACGCCATGATGTTTCTCCAGCAGTTCATATTAAATATTCATAATACTAAAACTAATTTAAAAAATTGTGAGTCTCCATCAAAACCAGCGTGACAGAATGATTCATCACGGGTAATACTGAATCAAATTCATTGCTTGACTACTTCACTACTTGAAGGGAACAGAGGTCTGATTGTGAAGATAATGAAGATGCCCAAAAGTTTCAGTTAGTCATATTCTACCATGGCTTCTACACATTTGCAATCTCATTAATTATTTTTGTGAAACAGTGTCGCCTCTATTTTAAAGTACTTGTTAATATTAGCTTGTGGTAATATTTTAAGCTCAAAAGTTCTAACCTCTTTATAGAGTAATCATTAGTGTTTGAATTTCAATAGAGACAAATTGTTCTAGTAGGTAGAACAATGATCACACTTAGCCATTTTGTTTTCCTTTTATGAGTAAATTCAGCACTATAGAGTGTAACCACAAAACCCGGTTGTTTGTATATGTGTACACTATAGTGATGTATTATGACATAAATAGCTAGAAGACCAAAAGTACTGAATTTTAATTTTAATGATACAATTAATGGCTTCACATCTGTAGCCCATTTTTCTTTGTCATTTACTTTTAACACACATGGAAAGAGTTCAAAAAAACGCAGACTCTGGTCTGCATGTAGAGCCCACAGCATTTCCTTTTATAGAGCACTTTTTACCTTTGATTTATCTGGACACTGATGTGGACAGGGCTGTTATTAGGACCCCATTTGGGCCAAATCACCGGACTGCTGAGCTGTGAGTTCCTCAAAGAAAGCAAGGTGGGCTGTTCTTTCTTCAGTCTGATAAGTTCCTGTGGAGAATGTAACAGTTTGTTCCCGCAGTATCCACAAAGTAATCAAATGGTGTACCACCTCAGGGTCTTTCTGTATGGTGAACACCCTAGTACTGGATCACCTGTTCAGCTGTTACACATGTATAGCACATCCAAGTGTGGGAGACGTGACAGCTACAGTGAATTAGCCATTCTGGCTAATTACTCTCCTTTTCACTGTGCCACCAAAATGTGGCTCACGCAAAGCAAACAGCAACCTCTCATGTGTCACAAAAGCAAGCGGCCCATTGCATGTCCACCTGATGGAGCCTTTGTGGCTTATTTGATGGTCTTAGACAAGGAGTTCTGCTTATTTGATGACTGAGTGGCAATTTAGGGAGCCAGCATTCAGCTGAGAGCTGCAGAGGAAAAATGCACCCATCAAATAAAAAAGCTGTAAAACCAATAATTTATGTATTAAACATTATGTCGCCAGAAAGCTGTTTAGGTTTGCTATTTCATGTTTCAAAGTGCAAGAGTTACTTTTAGGTAATGTTTGAAATGTGATGGTTCAAAGGATGGTGGTTTATGTTTGTCACTGTAATTTTTGTGCTGGTGGCTGTCACATTTCTTTACACCAGTCGTATGTGGAAACATTTAAAATAAAATAAAAATAAAGTTTTTTAAAAGGTTTGGCTAATTTGCACTGTTGCAGTTTAGTATGCATTTAACTATGACTGGATTAAATATACAGTAGTTCTTCTTTTCATTCGTTCTGCACACACAGTCCCTAAAATTCATGGCAAAATAGAGTCTTGGGCTTGGAATGAAGCTATCATTAACGTCCAGATATCCAGGCTTAACTGGGGGCATTACTAAATCGTAAGCCAGTCCAGTCCATCTCCTGAAGGAAAAAAAACACTTTATCACAAAAAAGCTGCACAGCAGATGTATCCCCAAAAAATTACAGACTTTACTTGTGTTGATATGAGCACAGAGATGGTTTTTTAAATCTTCAGAGATTTCCTTTCCTTCACCATTTCCTGTTTATCGTGGCTTCACTCCATTTGAACAGGTCAAGTGGGCGGTAGCTGCTTCTGGGATTTAGTTTATTAACAGGGGACCTTGCTGGGAGGAATGTCATTCAGCTGTCTCAGTGTGGTGGCTGTGACTTTAGGTCTCAATGTAGATTGTGCTGTTGGTATGGAGATTTGGGTAGGTTGTTTGAAGCTTTGGAAGGGGTTTATAGTCGAAAGAGCTTCTGCTGTATGCAGAGGCAGAGTGGGAGGCATCCCGCTGAGAAGCTGTAGAAGATAAAATGAGAGTAATATAAATTAACAATTTCATTTATGCAATATTCATCATTGTAACTTCTAGACAAGGGAATCAGTCAATCCACTCTCATTTGAAATATTTTGTTGAAAACTGTGATGGATAGTTTTGGAAAATATTAATTATTAAATATAAAGATGAAAGATAATTGTTATTTTGGGTCAATACATTTTTTATTATAATTCTGAGTTATATATATTTTTTTTTTTTCAAGGAATGACATTTAGGGTTAAATGATTTTTTTTTAAAGCTCTTTTTCTCAGCGGACATCAAACTAGATTTCATTATTAACATATTCCAGTGATGGAAATTGAGTTTTAATTACAGATGAGTCCCAGCCAAATTTTAGCTTCCTGCCAGCTGGGGTTTCATATCCCAATCCAGCCTATTACCACAAACCATGTCTCTGTGAGACCGCTACGTCGGTCATTTACTATTAACAATAATAGTAAGAATGTTCTAGAAAAAGCTAAATAAAGCCTACCTTATTTAATCAAGGTAACTGGCAGAATATGCTTTCCACTTGAAAGAGAAATGAGGACAAAGACGGTTTTGTTGAGCTGCATTCAGCTGATTTTACTCTCAGTCCTGTGGATCCAAGAGGATGGGCAGCAGTCTAATTCAAGGGGTTTTCATGTCAAGGACCCCAATTGAATCAGGTCATATTAAAAAATGAAGCCATAGCTGCTGTTAATCCAATGAACACAATTTGCTCTGCTTTTCCCAAACTCATTTTCTTTAATTCAGAATTACACTTAGATGTCAATTTTAACCAGTCACTGGACACTTTATTAGGTACACCTTGCCGGTACCGGGTTGGACCCCTTTTACCTTCAGAACTGCCTTAATTTTTTGTGGCACAGAATCAACATGGTGCTGGACGCGTTCCTCATAGATTTTGGTCCATACGGACATGATAGCAGTGGCTCAAACTGTAGTGGTTAACACATTCACCTAACAGATGAAAGATCTCTGGTTCAATACCACACATCCCTATGAAGGTTGTGTCAGGAAGGGCATCTGGCATAAAAATCAGCCAAATCAAACATGCAGATCCATCTGCTGTGGTAACCCCTTGTGAATAAGGGAGCAAATGAAATAAGCTTTTATCGACAAGCTAGGATCACACCGTTGTTGCAGATTTGTTGGCTGGCCATCCATGATGTGTATCACCCGTTCCACCACATCCCAGAGGTGCTCTATTGAGATCTGGTGACTGTGGAGGCCATTTAAGTACAGTGAACTCACTGTCGTGTTCAAGAAACCTGTCTGAGATGATCTGAGCTTTGTGACATGGTGCTTTATCCTGCTGGAAGCAGCCATCAGAAGATGGGCACACTGTGGTCATAAAAAGATTGACATGGTCAGCAACAATACTCAGGTAGGCTATAGTGTTTAAACAATGCTTATTTGGTACTAAAGGTCCAAAAGTGTGCCAAGAAAATATCCCCCACACCATTACACCACCAGAAGCAGCCTGAACATTGATACAAGGCAGGATGGATCCATGCTTTCATCTTGTTTGCACTAAATTCTGACCGTACCATCCGAATGTCACAGCAGAAATCGAGACTGATCAGACCAGACAATGTTTTTCCAATCTTCTATTGTCCAATTTTGGTGAGCCCTGTAAATTGTAGAATCAGTTTCCTGTTCTTAGCTGACAGGAGTGGCACTCTGTGTGGTCTTTGTTGTAGCCCATTTGCTTCAAGGTTCAAATGTGTTGGGCATTCAAAGATGCCCGTTTGCATACCTTGGTTGTAACAAGTGGTTATTTGAGTTACTGTTGCCTTCCTATCAGTTGAAAGCAGTCTGGCCGTTCTCCTCTGACCTCTGACATCAACAAGGGAAAATCCCAGTAGATCAGCAGTTTCTGAAATACTCAGACCAGCCCATCTGGTACCAATGACCATGCTACGTTCAAAGTCACTTAAATCACCTTTCTTCCCCATTCTGATGCTCAGTTTGAACTCCAGCAGCTCATTTTGACCACGTCTACATACCTAAGTGCATTGAGTTGCTGTCATGCAATAGCTGATTAGATATTCATGTTAACAAAAAAAAAACAGCTGTACCCAATGAAGTGGCTGGTGAGTGTAATTCGTCTGTACTTTATAATACATATTATCTTTAAGAAGGGTATAGTGTCCTTTTTTAAGGAAACTGCAGAAACAGTTTAAAAGAGATGTGTTAACTTTGGTTATTTTGTAGGTTTTAATTTGTGGTGCTGTTAAGTGTGAAGTGAGAAGAGTCACTAATATTTTGTCCATCCCAACTGAATATATATAGTTATACACATCATGTAAGTAGGTTTCAGTGAGGAAGAAAGAGAATAGTTGACAAATCCCAAGTCCCTGTAGGTCAAACTTTAAAGCACAAAAATCCTAAACATCCTATATGTAATTTGAGCAGCCTTGCCTAATTAAAGCCCATGTCTTTCAACCTCCACACAGTCCTCTCATAATTTGCAGTCTCCAAGTTCAAGCAGAGATACCAGTGTGATATCATGAGTAATCTTCTCAAGAGATGAAGACCACTTCTCTGAAAAATGAGTTTTTCTTACTGCTGCTTCATTTCGATCTGTGACCTTCACTGTGAAGAAAGGTGGATGTGCAAAATTTAACACTACAGTTTGGTGACAGGGTCAAGTTTCTCTGTGGTCTGCTTAAATTTCAGCTGCCCTGACATTTTGAAATGAGGATATTTACATTTTTCACACATTCTTTTCAATGACGGGAATGAGTATTTCAAAACATGTTAACCATGGACCATTTCAGACACAAATTATTATTCCAAGCCAAGCAGACGATTTTATCATGTCTGGTGGTCTTTACTTTAGGTCATTCAGAGCCACAAGGGACTTCATGAAACTGCTTAACAGGCTGTGTACTTGATGTGACTGCTAAAGATGTCAGCTTGTAAAGTAGCGGATGAATCAAACTTGGTTCTTTGCTGCCATCTAAAGAAACCGTAGTTGTAAAAGCTGACCACAGAGGAGTAAACCACTGATGAAGACCTTCAACAACACTTGACATATTACACCGTGTCATGATTTATTTAACAAACATTAAGCCAAAATGCAGAATCAATGTGTGAAAAACTAAGTACACCCTTACTGCTTCCATAGGAATTAAGAGGTTAAGCAGCAGCCAGGTGCTGCTAATCAAATGCACTTTAACTGATCATCAGCAAGTGTGAGCACCTCTATAAAAGCAGAATTTTTGGCAGGTCTGAAGCATTCAAGTGTGTGTTAACACAATACTGCAATCTTTCCAGGAGGGGACGTCCCAGCAAATTTACCCCAAGGTCAGACTGTCCAATGACCAGAAAAATTACAAAAAAAAAACAAAAACCCAAGAGCTACATATGTTTGGCCATAATGCACAGCACCATGTTTGTTAAAAACCAAACACAGCATATCAGCACAAACACCTCATACCAAGTGTCTGCACGGTGGTGGAGGGGTGATGATTTGGGCTTGTTTTGCAGTCACAGGACCCAAGCACCTTGCAGTCATTGAGTCAACCATGAACTCCTCTGTATACCAAAGTATTCTACAGTCAGATGTGAGGCCATCTGTCCAACAGATAAAGCTTTGCTGAAATTATGTCATGCAACAGGACAATGATCCCAAGCACAGCAGCAAATTTACAACAGAATATCTGAAAAGGAAAATAATTAAGGTGTTGCAATGGCCCAGTCAAAGTCGAGACCTTAGCCTGATTGAAATGCTGTGGAGGGACCTCATGGGGAGCTGTGTATAAACAAATGTCCGCAAACCTCAATGAACTGAAGCAACATTGTAATGAAGAGTGGGCTAAAATTCCTCCACAATGATGAGAGACTAATAAAGTCAGAAAACCATTACGTCAAGTTATTGGTGCTAAAGGTGATTCTACAAGCTATTGAGTAATGAGGTGTACTTAGCTTTTCACAGCACTGCTTCTGCATTTTGTCTTAGTTTTTGTTAAACAAATAATGACACAGTGTAATAGGTTGTGTTGTTGTTCATCTGAGGTTGAATTTAATTAATTTTAGAACCTGGTAAGGACCAGATGATTTTTTTATTATATCCTGATTCTTAAGACCTTAGAACTGAAAGAGGGTGAACTTTTGTTTTCATGACTATAAATGTCTTAAGACTAAAACACTTCTTTTATGGTCCACCACATTGTGAGTACCAGCCAAAATGTCTTCACTCCCAAAAACTGGTTCAAGAGTTCACTTTTCAGTTCCATTTAACATAAACCCTCCTACAGCTAACGAGTAGACAACTGAAAACGATGAATTCTACTTGTTTTTATTTAAACATGATTAAAATTTTCTACATAAGATTAACAAAATGTTACACAGTATTTTTCTGGAATATTTCACATCCATTCTAACTTAAGATGTCACCATTTTTAATGACAGAAAAATAATGTTTCTACAGTATAATGCATTGCTTACGTCATTTGTAATGTGACACTGCATATGGTCCTTAATGAACATCTGCATATGTATTTAAAAGCCATTCTTGTAAACATAGTAGGAGACACGAACTATTGCTAGAGGACAAAAAGGTATCATTTCAAGCTCTTTATTAGGTGTTTTCAAGGTGCAGTGTCGTTGAAGGCCTGAATAGAGAGGACAAAATGCATGTGAGTGAATAAGTATTTAACACTTAGTTGCTGGGGATACAGACGATGATGACAGACTGTAATTGCTGATAACAAAAGCTTTGGCCAAAACACTGCAATGACATAACGTGAGGGTAAGAAGTCACGTTTACTGAATATACAGGAAATAAGGTCTTCTTTCCGCGTTACTATTTTAACACAATCATTTCTCTGGCTTGTGAGTGTCATCTTCATCAGGTTTGTGTGTCTGTGCCTCCGCATCCTCCCCATTTTGCGTTTGGTCTGATCCCTCTGGTTCTTCATTCTGAGACGGCCTCAGAAGATATTCCAGCTCTTCTGCACTGATGGCCACCTTCTCAGGAATCAACCACCTCTTGAAGTGTTCGAGAGCACTGCGAAGGGATGCGCACGAAAAGTTCAGGGTGCTGAGATAAGAGGAAGTCGATCTACAGTTAAGTACTGCCTGGAAGGCATGTGTTATCTTTGCACCGGAAAGACTGAAGTAATTCTGTGTCTAGACAAGCAAATGCACGTAGTCTGGTGAATTTAAAGGAAAGTGGAAACAGTGAGATGATGAGTTATTACTGTAATATGTTGGATTAGAAAAATATAGAAATAAAAAAAGTGCAAAGGAGCCAGGGACACATTTAAATGAGGATAACTTTTTAAAATAATTAAAACAACATCTCCTCAACAGGATTATTCTTCAGATCAAGTCCCACCTCTCATCCATGTCACCACCTTGGAAGAGCTCTGAGGTCTGGGCATCATGCAGGAATCTATCCCAGCATTCCTTCTTGGCTTGAGACAAGGAGCGCAGCATGTCCCTAGAGGTCACATCACTGGACTGGCCCTTTATCTTCTTCAAGCGGTTCTCTAGAGCAAAATGTAGACATAAATGTCTGTTTTACACCTTATATCACATTTTGAATGAAGATCAACATGTACAACAGTGCTACCGCCAGTGACTGAGAAAGCCAGCATGGATCCTAGGTATGCAAAATAACCGTGCAGGGTTAAAAGGACTGGTTGGGCTGTAATGGTGTTTGTTTTTCTGGAGCTTCTGCAGCAGTGTCTTACAGCAGGAATTTATATTAGATGAGAATGGAGAACACCTATTGAAAAAAATATATTTTAAAAAATATCACCCTTCTTAGAAATTTTTATTTAATAATTGTTCATTTTTCCATCCTTTTTTGGATAAACAGATCACAAGACAAGATGCTAAACTACCTTCTAGGTCAGTCTGTGTCTTTTTTATCATCTAGGAGTAAATATTGTCAAGTATTTATTTATTTATTGGTTTTCATTTTTATTTTTTTCAGTTAAGTTTATTTACTTAATTAATTTAGTTTCGTTTTGCAAAGTGGGTTTACAGTAAATCAGTTAGTTGTAATATACTGTTTCACTATTAGTTCTTCTTTATTATATATAATACGGGGCATGAGGGGAGTAAATTTGTCAGGAGCAAGATTTAAAGAAGTTTGGATTATTTATTTTAATGCAAACACACTTTGTGGAGGCCATGTTGAAGAATGTCTCAAATCCTAAAACGCATCTGAGGGAGAGAAGCCAGGAGGCTTGCAAAGATGTACATGTATATTCTCTGTGGAAGTTTTTACCCATGATGCATGAAAGGCATGACATGCAGCTGGAATACACATATCATGAAGGAAGGACAAGCAACTAGTCCTTTCTATTCATGATATTTTGACACACTGTGCTACGCAATTAAAAGTAGACCTAAATACATGAGTTAATAGGAACATACTTATCCTTATATGGCATCTGAGGCAGGGGCGTATCTAGAAGGGAGGCATGGGGTGGCACCAGTACATTTTTACTCAAGTACTTCATTCAGATTCAATTTACTTGTACTTTATTTAAGTATTTCCATGTTGTGCTCCTTTCTGCTTTTACTCCACTATATTTTGAATGCAATTATTGCATTTTGTACTTCATGCTATTAACTTTAAAGCTTTAGTTACTTATTATTCTGCAGATTAATTGCATTATTATAGATGAAGCTACTGCGCAATATATAAGTAATTAAAATCATCAACAGCTGCAACATTAAAGGGACATACACATCAATAAATCAATAATTATGATCCAATAATATCATGTATATGATTCTGAAAAGTGTCATTCCATATAATGAGTACTCTGAATATATTTGAATATGCAGCCTGTGTGCTATTAAGCTACTTATGTAGTATTATAACTTTTACTTAAGTAAAAAGTTTAAATCCTTTTTTCCACTTTGCAAAACAATAATCCAACACAAGATTATGTTTAAATTCTTGTACAGCTCCACTTTTCACATAACAAATCTGCAATACGACACAGGGCTGCACATGAGCTTAAAAATCCTGTTTTGTACAATAGTTTTCTACACCGATTTAATATTTCCTACTAAATATTCTGATTTCCTGTGCTTGTTGTGCTGACGAAAAAATTTTGAGGGACTCTGGAGCCGCATCATTCATACGGTTTCCCATGTCACTTGTTGAAAGACAGAGTGGGCAACCTGACACTCAAAGCCCGCAGTCTTGAAAGGCTGAAAACAGAAATACCTAGAGTGGCTATGTAAATCTCAGAATCCTCCATGGGTTCCCATTTGGCACTGGATGGGCTGGTATTTGTCCCATTTGCTTGTCCGTTAACCTGTGCTGGTGGATGAAATGAGTCTTTGAACTCTGTGGTGCCCTCCGGGGTCGCCTCAGTCTGCACCTCCGGAAGGCTGGAGCAGATCTCGGACCACAGCTCACCGCTGGACCGGACCTCCTGATTCTCGAAGTCGTCTATCATTCTGGTGCAGTCACTGGGTTAAACACATGTCAACATCACTGCTGGTAAAGAACTGAAAGGTAGCATTTTCAAGTATAAAGACAAATCAAAACACTGAGCTTGGTTTCCATTCACATCTAAACTGGTGCCTGACCTCCTATATGGATAATTACTATGTATTTAAGACGTTCTCCGAGCAATTTGTTGCCATAATAAATTACAAATATGTCTTACCTGTGTGAAAATGTCAGCAGGTTGACAGTTATTTACGTAGTTATATTATTTTAGAGATTAAAGTTTAGCGTCACTAGCTAAATGCATCCATGATCCACAGCCTTTACGACCGACAGCCCACTTCCTGTAATGGGGACATTTGATTGGACGCGGTACCCGTCCGTCAAACAGTTTTGAGAACTGATTGGATATCTACGGCTTCATGTATAAAAAGTTCTTATTTCATTGGCTTGTTGAGGAGGGAGCTAGAAAGTGTGTTTCAGCTGGAAGTGACGGCGGCGAACTACCGAGGTAAACAAGGGCTCGTACCGACCTCTGCTGAATTCGTTTATATGTGGGTATTTACTATTTAAGGAAGGGTAACAATCATTTGCAACCGTATAATGATAGTAGCCGCTTATAGTGCAACGTAATCCTGCTGTTACATCCGTAACGTGTGCGGCTGTATCAGCTCGCTGGCTATCTGTCAAGTTCAGTATAATTTGTGAACTGGCACTGCCACATTTGGACCTCTTACAAATTACCTGAACTGTCTTCTTGATTAGCACGCGGAGGTTGCAACCAGGCCGTTGAATGCATTTTACCGTAATTTGTGTGTCACTGCAGGGAGATCCAGTGTAGGAGATGCGAGCGGCGTTGCGCCTGGCAGTAGTGGCAGTCCCCATGGGTGTGCTGCTGTCCCGAACCATGGCGTGGATGTCCAGCGGCAAAACACATCCAGAGCTTATCAGCAGACTGAGAGGTAATGGGCTGATGTTAAAGACTCTGTGTAGTTGCTTGTTGCTTGTTGTTGCCCTAGACCTTTCTTGACCTCTGTAGTTGGGGTTAGGGCTGTGGTTAGATGTTGCACAGGCTGGTTTAGAGTCAGATAAAGAAAGCAAAATGCAGAGAGCATCCTCATCTCTTCCAGATCATGGTGTGATCCGGAGCGACAGAGTGTTCAATGCCATGCTGGCTACTGACAGAGGACTCTATTCTAGAGACTATCCCTATGCAGACTCTCCTCAGTCCATAGGTACTTAGTCCAGAAGCACTTTCTACACACACACAAATACATGTTCCTGTCAATATGATAACAAGAACTTGGGTTATTGCATTGCAATGTTGAATAATAGTTGTTTTATGTGGAAAGATGTGCTGCAACTCTGTATTGTGATACTTTCTTATTACAGGTTACAGGGCAACCATCAGTGCACCACACATGGTGAGTAACAAACATTGAACTGTGCAGGGAGGACTAAATAATTACACAAAACCTAATGAAAGTTCTCTTGTTGACCTTATTTGACAGCATGCTCATGCTTTGGAGCTGCTAAGTGACAAACTAACTGAAGGGGCATCTGCACTGGATGTAGGATCAGGAAGTGGATATCTCACCGCCTGCTTTGCAAGAATGGTAAGTTCTGTAAAAACGTGAGAAGTTTCTTTTAATTTTGTAACATTGACTGGATATGTCCATCCATTGAATAGGATAAAATATATGAATGAGGGTAACAACTTCATTTTACTGTTAAATGCAGACAGGGCCCACTGGAAGAGTGGTTGGCATTGAACACATTGATGAACTGGTTCAAATGTCAATAAAAAATGTCCAAGCTGACGACCCAGAGCTGCTGTCCTCTGGACGCATCAAACTTGTTGGTGAGTGAAGAGATGTCAAACTTAAAGTTATGCTGCTTTTAAGACAAAAAGACTAAAAAAAAAAAAAGTCTTACCTGCGTCTGTCCACAGTGGGCGATGGAAGACTTGGCTACCCAGATGGAGCGCCGTACGATGCCATTCATGTTGGTGCAGCTGCAGCCACTGTTCCAAAGGCTGTAAGGACACATGGGTTTTACTCTTGTCAGAATAAAACAGAAAAGAATAGGATAAGAGAAATCAGGCACTCATTCAGCTGTAACCCAAGTCTGCAAACAGGGCACAGAAAGCTGTAGTAAAGTTAATCTAACCCAATCAGATGTTTCTAAATTACCTTTATCAAGTGTGGTAAGACAGACTGACTTAAATTATTGTCATGAATAGAGTGACAACCACATGCAAACCCCTGTTTTGCTTTGTTTGTTTTGTTTTTTTCTCTGTCTTTTCCTATGGAAGCTCTTGGAGCAGCTGAAACCAGGTGGGCGGTTGGTTCTCCCAGTGGGCCCCGATGGTGGCAGTCAGGTGCTAGAGCAGTACGATCGGCAGAGTGATGGGACCTTCCTCAAAAAAGCTTTGATGGGAGTGGTTTATGTCCCCTTGACTGACCAGAGGCGCCAATGGCCAGGGTAAGAAAAAAAACCCTTTATCCTTTAACTCTTAAACCAGAAATGAGTAAGTCACCTCTGCCTGCTATCCTTCCTTCTCTCCCCAGAGGTGAGCTCTGACTGCAGTGTGGTTGCCCTTGCAGGAGGTGGCGTTGCTGCTGCATCTCTGGGGCCCTGTAACACCTCTTATGTTTCGCTGAGCTCCTGTCTTAGTGACCACCTGCTCTGCTAGGTTGTCACCTAGCAACGTGCGAGGAGGATCTTGCTCTGTTTGCTGGACCAGATTGTCTTCCAAGAGAGATAAAACAATGAGTGACTGAATAAGTCTCCACCAGTCTACTGATTAGCCTGTTCCCAGAATCCTGTGATTCATTTAGAGAGTGATGCAAATATAATGGATAACAAAAAAGACTGTATACGGTATTATTTATGGGGAAGCTTGTGAAGTTTAATAATGGCATACTTTCCATTACAGCATGAAAAGCACCAGAATGTGTTGTAGTGAATGCTTGTGGGGAATTGAGATGGATGGTAAAAACACGTACAATCTTGTGGGAATGATTTGGTTACAAATGCAGTAACACATACACAAGTACAAGCTCGGGAATTTTAATATACATTTAGCAAATTAACAAAGTAATATATTTTTATGGGAAGAATGCTTCTTACTCAATTCATAATATACTGTATGTGCAGAATACGTCACATGTGACATTGTAACTGTAGAGCAGGGTGGGAAGTTGTGCCAAAACAGAATAATTTGATACATTTTTGACACTATACAATTAAAGTAATTATGTGTACACATTAGATTTAATAATAAAACCCAATAAATGAATATTGTAGTGATTGCTGTTATTCCAAGAAGGCAAACAAGATTTTTTTGAGGTATAAAGGGAACAGGGATCATGAGAAACTACATTAAGGAGAGGAACATAAAAACATGATCAATGCATTCATTACTATATTTTACATTTCATGTGAGTACAACTTAAAATTTTGTAACAAAACAAATATCTCCGCTCTTTTTAAATAAAATATAAGAATAAATTACAACATATAAATGGATAGCAGAAATAGTCCACTTTTAGGAGTTTACTGCAAAGAAAAGTACATGCACGAATAGGATTTGAGAGCTGGGTTTAAACTACAGAGGGCACCGAGTGGACTACATAATCACGTCATCACGGCGCGCTCGTGGCGAGAAGGACCCTTCACTAGAGAGTGATGCGCGTGAGTGCTTCGTGTAGAGGGTTATTATCTTTCTTTTTGGGTAAAACTGAGGATAATAGTCGTGTGGTCTATTTTATTTCTACTTGTAGCAAAACGAATCCGTTTCTGAGTCGTCCTAATTCTCCGCGGTGTAGAAAGAGCAGCTGGACGATGGAGCAGGCGACTACTGACCCAGGGAAGGTAAACACACGGCTGTCCGTGGAGAAAACTACGGCGGTAGAGGCAACAGAAACCGGCAAACGCAAAAACGAAGAGACGGACGACCCGGCGATGAGTGGCAGAAGTAAGAGGCGGAGAGGAGCCGGAGGGAAGAAGCTCCGTCCCGGCGAGCGATACATCCCCCCACCGCAGAAACGCAACCCAGGTGTCAGCTTTAGCCAAGAGCATTTCAACGAGACGTCCTACTACTTTGAGGGTGGGCTTCGTAAGGTGTATCCATATTACTTTGACTTTAAAACCTACTGCAAAGGTCGGTGGATTGGGAAGAGCCTCTTGGATGTGTTTAAGAGTGAGTTCAGAGCTGAGTCCATAGAGTATTATCAGAAGGCAGCGATAGAGGGTCGCATCCGCCTTAATGAGACACCTGTGGAGGACCTGTCTGTGGTGCTCAGGGTAAGTCTCATTAGTTCATAATGTTACCTGGATAATCGTTATGCAGATCACCAGTTGGTTCCTCCCATGCATGCAGGGGGCATAAACAGGGGCTCGTTACCTGTGGGCTGTTCATACAGGGTATTGACTTAAAGATTACGTAGGCTACATTATTCACCCAGTTCATGTAGCCAAAAGATTAGCTACATGAATTTATAGCTTGCGTTGTAAGGACAGAATACTTTTGACATGTGGTAGCTATAGAGAGAACAACCATTCATGTCATTAAATTGGTAGCTGTCCCAAATCGTGATACTCGGATCTAACATGATTTGTTTTAAAAAAAGAAAGATCTTAATTTTTAAAAGTCACCTGATGCTGCTGGATGGCCTACAAAACATTTAACGTTAACCTCATGATCCACAGAATAATGACCACATGAGGAACACCGTGCACCGCCATGAGCCGCCTGTAGTCGGCATATCCCTGGAGATTCTGGTGGACGATGGTGAAGTGCTTGTGGTCGACAAGCCCGCCTCCATCCCTGTCCACCCTTGTGGTCGTTTCCGCCACAACACAGTGATTTTCATTCTGGGAAAGGAGTTTGGCATCTCTGAGCTGCATACAGTCCACAGGCTGGACAGGCTCACCTCTGGAGTCCTGCTGTTTGCCAGGACTTTGGAGACCTCTAAGAAGCTGGACCAGATGGTGAGAGACAGGCAGGTACGTTGAGTTTGAGTTTGGTTTGGACTGTTCAGTTAGTGGGTTTTCAAAACTCTTCCAAAAGTTCTTTACATCTGCCATCTTTTTCAGCTTGAAAAGGAGTATGTGTGTCGAGTGGAGGGGGAGTTTCCAGAGGGCGAGGTGATCTGTGAGAAGCCCATCCTGGTTGTTTCCTTCAAAATTGGCCTCTGCCGAGTTGACCCAAAGGGAAAAGAGTGCCGAACAGTTTTCCAGAGGCTTAACTTTAACGGTAAAACAAGTGTGGTCCGCTGTTTACCCCTTACTGGTCGCACGCACCAGATCAGGGTCCACCTTCAGTACCTGGGCTTTCCCATCCTTAATGATCCCATCTATGGGTCGTCAGCCTGGGGTCCTCACAGGGGGAAGGGGGGACTTGTGGGCAAGAGTGATGAGGAGCTTCTGCAGGCACTGGTAGAAGAACATCGTTCTCAAGAAAATTTGAACCTGCTGGATATGACAGATGACTGCATTGGCAGTGCACAGGAGGTAGAGAAAAATAAAACTGTTGAAAAATTGGACATGTCAGCTGGTACCTCTGAACCTGACAAAAGTGGAGGAAGTTGTCCAACACAAGTAGATGCATGTGGCAATGACAACAAGCTAGATTGCACTGAGGCAGTAAACACTAATAATACCTCAATCAAAGACCCTCAACCAGCCAAATCAAATGGAAATCAAACTGAGGCAGATGATTCTACTCAGAAAACTCCTCCAGGTACTCAAGACCACCTGTGTAGTGAATGTAAACTAGTGCGGCCAGACCCCACAGAGAGGGAGCTCATCATGTATCTCCATGCGTTACGCTACAAAGGACCTGACTTTGAATATTCCACACGTTTACCTGATTGGGCAAAAGAGGACTGGGTTGAAGCTGACTAGAGCAGACCTGATGAACGCTGCTGATGGCTTTGGCATTTAATCTGCAGACAATCAGAAATCCTTTAAGAGATTTTATTTTTAACACTTTCTAAATTTGCTCTGATGCATTTCTCTTGACAGTTCTTCAGTTAATTTTCCTAAGGTGGTATAAACACCCCAAAACTTGTTTTGCTGCTTTAAAAACAAATATAAGTTGAAATTTGACTGGTTTGTTTCACTTTGAGGACTGTTTTAATTTAATATTATTCTTAAAGCCTGTAATTTATCTTGTACAACAGCTAACATTTGAAATAAATTAAAAGCCAGTCTGCAGGAAAATAAAATGTTTTATTTCATTTTTGTGAAAAATTAACATTGACAGCTATAAACAATGATGGTGGTGACCTTTACTTTTTTGTTTATAGAAAGCCTGTGATTGATTACTTTTGTCTATAAGGCAGGTTATTCTGCTGAGTGACCCAAAGTGAAGGCTTAATGAAGACGTGTGATTATACAGTCAAGATGTCAAGTGACAAAAACACTTCTTCCAGTGAGAAATCTTAAAAATAACCCTGCTCACAGGCACATTTTAAATTAATCTTTTCTTGCCAAGGTCTTTGTTGAACCACCATCATTGCACCTTCAACACCTCTTTTTTTTAATATGTATAAAGGACCATAAACACATCAAATTCTACTCTTAGGACACATTTTTTGCACAACTCACAGTTTCAGCTGTTTTGGTTTGAAACAACCTGTTCAAAGACATTTGGCACATGCTGTTCATGTCATAAATACTGTTATTTAAATGCTTTGGGGTGTGGATCAATGTCGCCTGTTGGAGTTTCTCTTAACACTGCAGCAAGATCTGTATGCACAATTGGCTGTTTATGCAGTGGTTTGTGATGGTACAGTTACTGCATTGGAAATAGAAATTCAAACTCTTCCTAATTTTACAAAGGCTAAGGCATATACTGACATCCATAGATCCTGAATAGTATGCACCTGAAGTGTATAAACTGTAGTGTTAAGTCTGCGTTAGAAACCACTTTTGCCCTTTAAAATCAGCATATAAGTAAACATTACATTTTTTTTTTTTTTTGGCACTGACACTAGAATAAACAGTATGACCTTTAATTTGACAGTGAAACATTAAAAGCAAGCCAAGACACCATAAATGATACACTGCTAACTGTAGGTTTCTGATTCTCTACATTATCATCACAAAAGACATACTGTACATAGTATCCCCAAAGAGTGCAGAACCTACTGATTTGCAGTTGGGTGACAGTAGTCTGCTTCTCTAAATGTGATAGTCATTGAGTCATGCTTAGATGTCATGTATGTGGCTTTGCACACAGGCACACCACACGCAGCTCTTTCTCTGTATATCTCACATTTAAGTCCATGAATGTATATGGCTCATTAGGGTCAGTCCCAGCTTGGAGAAACCCAGTCTGTGCAGAGCGTCCAGGTTTAGAAGTTAAGAAGTTCCAGGCACAAAATAAGTTCTGCAGCCAGCAGGTGCAGTGCTCAGTAGTTTCTGTGTTGATGACAAGCTGCAGTTATATTCAAGTGTGGCATTTGTGCAAAACTGTGGTTGAATAGAAAGCTTCATCTTTCGCTGTCATGCTTTGTTTTGACCTTTTGCTGAAGATACGCTCATGCTCTGACCTCATTTGTAACACACAATGAAACAACCCTAAAGGCAACACTAGACAAACATGCCGTCACATGTTACATTTGCAGTTGGCTTGTATTTCCTTTGAGTAATATACAAACATAACAGTGTATGCTCCTTTTCTATTATCTACACTATATTGCCAAAAGTATTCACTCACCCATCCAAGTCATTGAATTCAGGTGTTCCAATCACTTCCATGGCCACAGGTGTATAAAATCCAGCACCTAGGCATGCAGACTGCTTCTACAAACATTTGTGAAAGAATGGGTCGCTCTCAGGAGCTCTGTGAATTCCAGCGTGGTACCGTGATAGGATGCCACCTGTGCAATAAGTCCAGTCGTGAAATTTCCTCACTACTAAATATTCCACAGTCAACTGTTAGTGGTATTATAACAAAGTGGAAGTGATTGGGAACGACAGCAACTCAGCCACGAAGTGGTAGGCCACATAAAATCACAGAGTGGGGTCAGCAGATGCTGAGGCGCATAGTGCGCAGAGGTCGCCAACTTTCTGCAGAGTCAATAGCTACAGACCTCCAAACTTCATGTGGCCTTCAGATTAGCTCAAGAACAGTGCGTAGAGAGC